>JAMKCF010000011.1:17824656-17903926 GCA_023634235.1 Pisaster brevispinus | reverse complement strand
TTCGTGCAACATTGCAAGTCTTATACTTGTTCTTATTTCCAAATGTTAAAAGTTAACATTTTATGGAAATAAAGACACACATTCAATTTAAATTGATCCCAAAGATTTGTACAAGCGACAGAATTTTGCACAGCCTAAAAAAGTTTAAGTTGATTGTTCACACGGATTAAACAAAAAGGGTTTTAATTCCTCTCTTTCCCGGGCTCCATATTAGCTCAAAGAGATAAATGTAGAAATTGGAGCAACTTATGAATTTCTCAAGAAATGCTAGCAAAGTATTTATAGATGTAAGTTGTTGGTCTAATTTTAGATTTTTTTTTAAACGAACATTTGAAGAAAATAAATCCGTTGTTATTATGTTTTTTGTATTTATATATTTACCTGGTAAGTTTGTGAACTTTTTAAAACTATTTTTTTATTAATTTAAACAAAAAGTATTTTTTTTATTATCATTTGTTTATATACTGTTTTCTCTGTTATTGTTCTTTTTTCATTTTTGTTAGGGTCCTGTAAAGTTTACCAATGGTCGTGATCGACTTGGTAACCAACGTCTACTGCAAAATATTAGTAAGTGTCAATATCTCAAGTTACAATTTAAGTATAAACACAGCTGAGTATGTAGTTACTTCCATCTATTTCAAACGGCTAAATTTTGTAAAATTTCCCAAGTGCGTAAACATCGATCGATAAAACAAAGACAATTAATTATTGTGGAAAAAATGACTACTTAAGTACTCCATAATATCATGTTCTTGAAACAACTGGGTGCAACTTTGTCATTTTTATGGTAACCAATTTGAAGACTCGTCAGTATCAATGGTGATATTTTATTCTTAGCAAAAAACTAAAAGGTATAAATAATACACAATATTATGTTTTTCAAATAATTTACAGTTTTTTGCAAAGCAATGTTCTTAGTTTAAATATTCATCTCTCACCATCACAATGCGTTGCAAGTCTACAATCCATTCTGTTTAAAATATTATTTACCTGGACGACGTTGAGTAAATTTTCCACCCTCCCATATAAAAGCGATACATTAATGTTTGTTGTTATTGCTGCTTTCTTTTATTTCTTGAAGATGGTAAAGATTTTCCGATTGGAACATACGACAGCATCGCAGACCATACTATGTTCTCTGTTCCTGTAGACAAGCTGTGGTATTACAGTGGTAAGTTAAGTTGGTTTCGTCAAATAACAAAGTTAACATTTTAAAAAGAGAAATAATTAATGTACTTATCTGTCCAGACTGATTTAGAATTGTTTTCAAGCAAGTTTCAGTTTGAAATGTTATCTAAATTCAAAAGAAACACTACCAGTTAGTTAGTGATTTGCTTCGATTTCTTTCATCCTTAATTTGTGTATCAAATCTTTGCGATGGGATTTCTGCGATAATTGTTTTATCGAAACACACTGAAAAGTGTACGTTGCTGACACTTATCTGATCTTTTATAATGTTTATTGAAGGAGGAAAACCACCGCATGACTCCGATACAACACTGACAGTCACCTCTTTACAAGCCACGCCCCTTGCGATCATGATTTGCATGTCAGTTCTGGCTTCACTTGGATTGCTCCTCGACTTTGCGTTCATCGGGTTTAACATTATCAACCGCAAACACAAGTCAGTCATTTTCCAAAAATAAAATTAATTAAAATGTTTTCTACTTTGCTTCTATTTCACGTATTGCTTATACTTTGCTTTTAATTTGTTTCTTAAATATCTTTTTCTGTCTTAACAATTGGAAAAACTCAACAGTTTAATGTTTCGTTTACACCCTTAAACGTTCCAGATCATACACCTGTTTTTGGTTCGATCCTTGTTCAATATTTGACCCGGAACTCAAGTCCACAACACAATAAGCTTTATAACCAGAAGCAGGCTCCAGTTCAAAGGCAAGCTGATCCGTCACGGATCTGATCCATGACGGATCAAAAAAATGTTCAGCAATGTTAACGTGTGGTTCGTGTTAGTTTGTTTGTCATTCTTATTCTTTTCCTCAGGCAAGTCAAGATGTCAAGCCCAAAGGTGAACAATGTAATTTCTTGGGGGTTCATGTTAGCATATCTGTGTGTTGTGCTTCTTGGTATCGACAGGTCGATGGTCGGAGAGGACGTCCTGCTCCATATCTGTAGGGTACGTGGAATTTAACTGAAGTTAATATCAAATTTATAACAGAATGTGCGGCCGCAAAGTGTTTTATACAATCTTTAAAACACACACATTAAAACAGCTCAATTTAACTTCATTTACCAAAATAACATCATTAAATGTGTCAGAGTTTACGTGTATCATTGTGTCAAGCAGAAAAGGTGGGCCTCATACATCAAAGAATATGGAACATTTAGACCATGATTCTTGGTTTTGTGTGATAATGAAAAACTAACCACTGTTTGGATGAGTACTATAACCTTTCTTGAGATAGTGAAAATTAGGTCAATTCTTGAAATTCAAATCCAAGTTGCTTCGATTCGGCGATTTAGGTCATGTTTTCAGCAACTAAAAAAATCACTCTTTGTAATACCTACAATTCTAATTGCTATCAAATTTTGCAAATAGGGTCAGAACAAAACAATCCAACACTAGAAGTATCGACTTACTTGTTTACCTACTTGGAATATTTTTTATTGTTGTTGTCATGTATTAGATGCGTTCGTGGCTCTTTGTTATTGCGTTTACTCTTTCATTTGGTGGAATGTTCACCAAGATGTGGAGGATATATAGCATTGTCATCGCTAACAAGACCAAGAGAAAGGTATCACTAAGTCTTGTTGTTGTTCAATGCGACTATGAGACCAATTTACTGCATAGCTAAGATAAAAATATTAATATATCGAGACTAAAAACATGGTTTGCTTTATGTTTAACTAACTATTTTTTTAGTTTTTTTTTTTAGTTTTTTAGTTTTTGTATTGTTGTTGTTGTTATTATTACTCCCACTTCTTCTTCATGTTTTACTGAGTGGGTACTAAATGACCTGCTATGAAAGGTGAGCTAATAAGAAGTTTGGTTATGTTTCAACAAACAACCACGCTTTACTATAGTCTTTCTAAAATCGTCAATGCTGCCCGCCACTGATGACAAAGGAGATTTTGCACCAATTTGTGAAGTTGAAGACGTGATCATGTAGTTCTGAATCTGTAACAATTGAGACGCAATTTATTAAAATCCACAAAGTCAGCTGCCAACTTGATATTTAATTAAAGTTCCGTCATCAACAGTCAAAACAAGATTGTCTTTAGTCACTCCTTCCTGCTACAGTTGAAATAAGGTTAACGAGGTAACGCAGTTTCAAAGGGACACCGTGTCCTATGTGGCCCAAGTTCATGGAATGACCAAATTTGTTAATTATTGTCTAACACATTCAACTGCACAATATTATCGCCAATAATAGAATGAATAGTAAACAGGAAAAAATGTTCAGTTTTAGATGAGGGAGAAAACCCCTAATGGGTAAAACCCACGCAATCAGGTGGGGACTGAAAATCCTATCCGTACGCAAGGCTCCGGTCTGAGGTGGGAGTCCACAAAGGGGAAAGTCAGAGAAAGATACCACTGAGCCAGCCTAACCCCCTAATGTTACTGTCCTTACTTATGTATTTATTTTATGTTTATTTTACTTATTATTATTTTCTTTTTTTTTAAAGGTGATAAAGGACCGTTACCTTTTCGGTATCATTGCTGTACTGTTACTGGTCGATTTCGTAATACTCCTCCCTTGGCAGATCATTGATCCTATACACATTAAAGAAACACGAGTTCCTGTTCCTCAGGTAAGGTTCCTGTTCATCAGGTAAAGTTCTTGTTCATCAGGTAAAGTTCCTGTTCCTCACTGAGGAACTCACGCGTGCAACTTGCAGCGTTCCTATAGGTTGATTCACACTCTGATGACTTCTGTGTCAGAATTGTTCCGGATCCGGGCCCGTATGGTCTGACTTATTTCATGGTCATTGTGACCAAGAATCTGTGTCAAAATGCCTAAGAAGTGGGTCCAACTGACGCAGATTCCGAAGAAAAAACCTATTAAACCACTCTTCGGGTCAGCCTGACCCGGAAATGGACCAAGCCCCATGAGACCTGGACTCCGGCTCACTTCTGACCCGGGAGTTTTTTAGTTTGCATGATATTGGCAGTTACGTTCCTTGCCTACATGATTAAAGGGGCACACCGGCTTCGTTTGGCTATTTGGGCTACAAAAAAAGCTAACATGTGACTCCAAAGGTCCTCCAGGAATGGAGAAGAACGGTTCCTAAAAGAAACAATCAAATTTTGCCGTTTTTGAGCATTTTTCAAAAAACGAAGGTCACGTGATTTATCCGAACCAAAAAAGTGGCTCGGATAAATCACGTGATCTTCGGAGATGGTTTTACTTCCAGCCGTATAAAAGTAAATTACTGAACCAAATTTAAATATTTTTTTTTTTTACAATTATTCATGAGTATTTGACAAAAAAGACTCTGTATTCAGATTATTGATACAATTTTTAAATAATGATGAAAAATTGAACGTCCGTGCAACCGAAGCGTGTTTTACGGCGCACCAGCGTGGGAGCTAGCGGAACGTAAACCTTGGGGCATATCCCGTACAGCCGGTGCCGTGTCTCGTGGGGGGCAAGAGAGACAAACCCCGGGGCGCGCCCCCAGGGCAAGAACTCCCCAGCTTGCCGGTCTAGCCGTGAGCCTGGGAGCTTGTCGGAGGGGTAGGGAGCCAGACCAACAATTACGGGTTTTTTTACGAGGGTTTTAGTCTGTACCCCTAACTATTGCAACGTGTTGCCTGCGATCGGACTTTGACTAGGACTGATCATAGAGCAAGGAACTTTGCTCTATGGCGTCCGTTTATGTCTGTTTTTTATTTACACTTGAATTTGTGCTTGGTGGATATGAAGTCTGGATCCTCATGCCTCGCCATTGTTATAATTAATACATAAACAGAGCACCAGTCTACTTACAACATTGCGCAACATTGTCACGTAAACTTGACAGTTGCAACGGCTGGAAAAGCGTATAAGCTGACCTTTTATCGCGTTTTGTTGTTTTCACATTTTCGTTAATTACGTGATATTTTGATGATTTTTTTTACAACATCCATTTAAAAATTATTGTCTGTCATTCCACATCACTAAATTAGGTAAACAGTTAGACGGTGTGTCCCTTTAAGTGCGTACCACAGCAGACGCAGGCACAGGTCAAACACGTCATTCTTCTTGCTGTGTTATTTTCATGCACTTTCATTTCCGTCTTGTAAAAAAAGAAGATAAAGGAATTGCAATGTTTTGGGGAATACGAACAAAAAATTTACGAGGGTCTTTCTAAGTCAAGAATGTTGTCCTTGGTCATGAACGTCCTGTAAATACGGCAGCAACACCACAGTAACAACAACACTTCAACCATCTCTTCATTGCTTTGTCTTTTTTCACCTTTATGGATACTAGTTTATGTAATTGTTGATTGTAAATACTTTACAACTAAACTTGTATTTGTTTTCTTCAAATTAATCAGACTGCAGAAGACATAACCACTCACCAGAGACGCCAGTTACTTTACGTCAACTGTACGTCCAACAATAACACCATATGGATCATGATCTTGCTGATCTACAAGGCATTTGTCGTCGTGTTTGGCGCATTCCTTGCATGGTCTACAAGGTAATACTAATATATACGGAGTCAACATTCACGATAGAATTCTTAAGTACACAATTTTAATTTACCAAGTAGTTGACTACCACAGTTGTTGTGATTTGTAACTATACATGAGAGTAAACAATATTATTGATAACTACATTAAGTAACATCTATGAAGTGTTCACTGTAAAAACGTTCGCATTACGGGCAAGCTCTATTAAAGAATTTCCGAGTTCGGCCACAAAAATTAGGAAAGTAAACATTATTTTCACTGAGTGGATGTGTTTACACTGAATTACTTGTTTCATTAAATTCAATCTGTCTTGGGCAGTCAGCAGCCCTACTGGTTTGTGCATGATACAATTAAGTCGACTGTTTGGAAAAGGGATTGCATGGAGATACCAGGTGTGAGTTGACATATGAAAAGGATGTTTCATTGTAGCTTGTTTATTTAATAAAGCTTTCCCGTAATGCGGGTCAGAATTGACTCAGAATCCGGGTCCCGAGGGGCCTATTCCCATTTCTGGGTCAGGTTGACCCGTAAACTGTTTATAATTGGGATTCTGACTCGGATACTGGGTCAGTTGGCCACAGATCAGGTTCAGATTGACACAAATTCCGAGTCAGACTGACCCGAAATGGGTCAGGCTCGTGCGTTTTTCGAGTGCTATATATTCTGGTAACGTCTGTGCGAACTCATCATTATAGGAAGAAAAAACAATAACCGAGGCAACAAAGACACTATACAAGTTAGTTTCGCAATTCCGGTATCCTTTTTTCATTCAGAAATATCAACGTGCCTGGTCTGAATGACAGTTATTATGTAGGTCTGTCAATCTACAACACCGTCATCTGCTGTGTCGTCGCTGTGCCGCTGTCGTTTCTTGCGGTGTCCTCCATCGGCGTGACTTTTGCCCTCGTTTCCGGTTTTCTTATTTTCTGCATAACGGCTTCACTCTGTATGCTGTTCTTTCCAAAGGTAATTTTGTGTAGAAAAAAAAACATTTCGTGAAACAAAAACAGTTGCAACCCAATGTATCGTATGGCTATGCATCATAATTACGACGGGTACATTGTTTCATAAAAAGTATTGGATTTAATTGAAGTCAAGCTACTACTAATGTTATCCAAAATTACAGGAAGTTTTCCATTAATTTTTCTAACGCGATGATTTACGCATAAAATCACGTGATGGATAAGTTTCGAGGTGTGCCCTAATTATTCATTTTGGTGACAATTTTACACTGTTATCATTAATGTAAGGGTTTTGATTTTTTTCCCAATCTGTGTAAAAAGTTTGTGACGACGCGGCAGGAGATTCTGCCCCCTGAGATGTTGTCCCCCAGTGCGGCGAACTGTGTTTAATCACATTTCTACTGATAGCGCCCTCTTTTGAATCAACCTCCATCAGTCCATGTTAATTTCCCATATGGGGGACCAGAATCTCCGGAAGACAGATTTCACTATGACACCTGTATTTAATTGTTTAATTGGGAATTGTTTCTGTCCTGTCATTTCATGAATCAGTCTGTTGATTTTGCACAACAGAAACTTCTCAGAAGTTAATGCGCACTTATTCATTTTCAGAAGTACATTAGATGTTCAATTCGAGTACGCTTGAAAATAATGTTTATCAAAATCTTAATTTGTCCCCTTCCCCCCCCCCCCGTCTCTTCCTTTCCTTAGATAATTGCTGTTTATCGCAAGATTGACGTTACTTGTACCACTGCTACGGGTATGATTGGTACCACGGCTACATCGGCCGCTGCTTCAGGTAAACCGTTTGGTTTACCGTCAACCAGCACACACACTGAAATGAAAAGTGTATCAGAGGTTCCTATTAAGAGGACCTTGTAACAAAATTTAAAAAGGGACATCAACATTGTCAAAGAAGTTAACACTAAGGCACCCTCTTGTTGTGACAGCCTCTTTTACCCGTTTGCAACATCCATACAAAGTTAATGATATTGTTTTTTCTACACTCGAAAAGTGCTCGGGTCAGACTACCCAGATCCTGTGTCCAAGGGGCCTGATCCGTTTTGGGGTCAAGCTGAACCGGAAACTGGATTTAAAGTTTGATTTTATCTCGAATCCTGCGTAAGTTTGACCCTTTTTTGTAATGTTGACACATTCCTGTGTACAATTACCAAGAAATGAGTCAGGCCACCTTGGACCCTGCAGATCCGCGTCAGAACTGGGTCTGACCCTGAAGATTTTTGAGTTTATAGTCGCGATACTCCGTTGTTCCTTAATTTTAAGATACAAGCACATTAGCTTGTAAGAAAATTTACAATCTGCGTGTCAGGCAAAAGAACATAAACTGACTGTTTGTATTTTACTGAACTGACACTGATTCCCGGGGGCATGACCCATTTTAATGGTCAAGCTGACCCGGAAACTTGGTGTTTTTTTATTATTTTGATTCGGATTCTGTGTCAATTTGACCCATTTCTGGATCACTTTGACACCGAGACATACTTGTCCGGATAGGGTCAGGACCCAAGAGACTCAGATCTGGGTTCATTCTGACCCGGGCGTATTGTCACACGGAACCCGACGAACAGCTCACCGAAATGTATGCCCATTATCACAATGTTGTTATTATACCAGGAAATTTCTAAGCACAGAACAAAATTATCAGAATGGATTTACTAATGAGCAAATATTTTGAATAAATTAATATTTTGCGTGACTAATTACCTACAGCAGCTTAGGCTTGCCACTTTGCAAGTAAAAAGTGTAACCAGTGCTTCTCGATTAAAAACTTTAAAATGTAATCTGTAAGTTAATAGTAACAGAAATAGGAGATTTCAACACCATTTCGTGTAGATAAAACGTGGCACTACTACGATTTGTATATTAGTTAGCAATGGATAGAATGTAACACTGCCCTTTATTAATTACCTCCAGAATAATAAAGCTAATTGTAGTTAGGGTAATAATAGGTATACACAAGGTGTGAAATGAATGAAGGGGTTTCACGACCATTTTCGCAACTGCATCAGAAACTTGATGATTTGTGTACCCAAAACAAAAAATTAAAACAAAACCAAAAACTGAACCTCGAATATTAGTGAGGATAAATCGCTGCGCCGAGGCAGCGGTACACTCTCGGAAACAAAGTTTTTAAGGACTTTGTTTCGTCAAATAGCTCCCTCTCTTGTCCCGTATTACATCACCACTCTTCCTCCAATCATCCAGGAGCCCACATTGTTTTATGACTTTCGGGTCCCCGGTTCCGGCTATGAAACCTAGAAAGTGCAGCAGTCCCAATAGGATGTATATGGGACAAGCTCAAAGCAATGAATGGGTCAGTAGCTTAATTGAAAAGCACTTCACGGCTCATGAATAACGCCAGATACCAGCCTTGAGCACCTGGGCACCTGACTGGATTACGCCAGATGTACCTTTGACCTCGCATCCACTCACACGTGTACATACATTGTATTGATAAATAAATACAAACATCATGCACACGCAGCATGCAGCAGACTCTCGAAAGTACAGTTTACTGCGGGTGTTTGTAGCTGACAGTCCACGTCACTTCAGAACAGACCAACCACAACACGGAAATTGAAAGCTTACGTCACTGCAGGTTTATCCACCGATATCATTGGGCCTGTATAAGTCTTTACCAATGGGCGACCTTTGGGGACTCTAGGTGGCAGCAAACTTACCAGGTAAATCCCTTATTCTTATGAATTGGGTGCAGAACGCCGTAGACAATTGAAATTTACCTGGTAAGTCTGCTGCCACCTAGGATTCACAAATCTCCCATTGAGCCATGGTGGTGGTTGTCTGAGAAATGACTTCACAATGGACAAAGACTTGGTGTCGCACTGTGTTACGCAATCACCGTATTGTTTCTTATTATGCAATTATATGTTATTAAGGCCTATACTTAGTAATTGCTTACTCTCTACTGCACTGCTTAGATACAGCATAATTTTTACACATGATCGTCAAATTTTAACGTACTCTTGCAAAGGAAACAGACTTTCACTTCTCCCTCGTTTGGTCAGATTGTGATTTGAACAGATGAATATTATGACGGCTGCACCGTGATAAATGTACAATGGTTTTATCAGAGAAACAAAGCATACAGAGTTATGTAACTATATTTTGAAGTGACTCTTTGTACATCCCTAGTTCAGGAAACTGACAATGTAAAGGTAATAATAACTAGTAGAACAGATGCGTGTCAAAATAAAAATGCAAATACTATTTAAAAAGGAGTATTGAATGCCTATTTACGAAAAAGTAAATTATAAAATACATTTTGAATCTCCGTATAATTATGGCTTCGCAATCCAGTGTAGGTGGATTTACAATCTGTATTGGGGACTTTTGGGACGCGTTGCAGCAGACTGACCCGGTAAAGCCATTGTTCTTGGTAATGTGCGCATGCTCAGAACTACATAAACAATGTAATTTTTCCTGGTAAGTTTGCCGCCACCTAGCGTTCCAAAGTCTCCCATTGCGGATTCACATTGTGTTGTTGTTGTTGTTTATACGGAGAAAAAAAATCCATGGTCATGAAGTCTTAATCTGCAATTACGGCCAACCTTTGTAAATCCCTATTGAACGGATGCAAATCCGTAATAACGGATTGTGAACCCGTAATAGCGGATTTTGAATCTAATAATAGAGCATGTTTTCATTTGCGCACACATGGGCTTTCTTCTGTCTCGGTAGAGTGCAAACAGTTTATCATCCGACGTGTATAACCAAATAAAGCGTTGCGCCGTACAAAGCCAACACGTAAGTACTTTCACAGCAATCGGACTCATGCCCCGACTTCACAAGAAAATTCTTACTGCAAAGTGCAAACCCTAACAAAAGTAGTCACTTAAAGAAACTTAAATCCCTTACAAAAGTACAGTTTGAAAAACATATTTATATGCACTGTATGAACAAAATTCGGTCACCACAGCATCTTTCTATCTATCTCTCCTTCATCGTAAAGACAAATTTGCAAAACAAAACCTTGGTTTTTAGCAGTTTACATTGTCTAATACATGTAATGTATTTAAGTCGCACTACAATGACGTCATCAAGCGTCACCTGACGTCACCTTAAAGGTGCAGTTTGGTGTCAGTGCCGGCCGGGCTACCCACCACTCGGATGGACCATGTTTAAGTCTATGCATCTTAAAGTCAATTATGACCGAGCAAGAGCTTTAGCGATAAATTAAAACAAACAATTGAAGTTTATTTGTATCGGTATGATACCCCAACCCCACGAAAAAAGGGGGGATTTAAACATAAATTTAAGAACAAATTAATTGAAATAAAGATTTACCACAACGTGGAACTTATTCAAATTTAGACTTATTTAAAATTTAGACTTCCTCTTTATACCATTGTTGTTCAACGTGGCGTCATGTGAACATTGTTTATTAGATGTCATCATTTTGAATTGAGAAGTCGCCAACAAGTATTTTAAACCTAATTTACGTATTTTAGCAAAAGTGAGAATTATTGTATTTCCGGGAGAAGAATTTAACGAAATTGTTGCTGGAGAAGGGCGTAATCAATTCAAATACAAACTCCGTTTTGAGGTTGAAAACAAAGCGCGAACGTTTGATCGGTTTTCTGCAACGTCATTGGGAAGATTAAAATCTGCATATGATAAGAAACATATGCTTTTGGGGTACTTCTAGCAACAAAAATGTAACAGTAAATCCATGCGTATTTGTCAGGAGCCATTTGTATTTTATTTTTATTTATTTTGTTATTTTTGCTTCTGACCTTCTGTTACTGAGACAAAAAGTACTTTGTATACATGAAAGAATGGTGTGCGCCCTTATTCCGAGAACATGATAAAATGTTAAAGCTGTAAATGAGTTGGGGTTGAAACAAAAATTGACCGAATTGGAATTTGAGCCAACGACTTCAGGAATAACGTGAGGGCGCTCTACCAACTGAGCTATCCAGCCTTTTGTTGGTGGTTTCCCTATTTTGTGAATATCTTTTTTCAGAAATCATACAACCGTTAACTGCCGTGAAGCCAGGTATCACACCCACGTTTACGATACAACCTTGAAAAGAGCAGCAAGGGGATCACCCTAAGAGGATAAACCACAAGGGAAACTGACTGGGTAGGTAGAGCGCCAGCACGTTAATCTGGAGGTCGTTGGTTCAAATCCCGCTCTAGTGAATTGTTCTGTGTTCGACCCCAAAACATATTAAAAACCAGTAAGTTTCCGTTGTGGTTTATCATTTGATAAATGTAAATGATAATTATAGTGCTGTGTATGTTTTTTTTTATCATACAGTAGAGTTACAACCCTATTTCAACATTAATGTTTGCATTGCAAGGGAAGATAATACTGTAGATTATTAATGCCACCCGATGTAACCTTTTAATCTGAATGATCGTTTGTTTTGATACGAATAACCTTTGCCCTGCAATACTTGGTCAGGTTTTCAACGTCGCAGAAACACAACAAGAAGAACTTGTTTGAGAGAAACTTCAGTTATTGTGATGGACATGCAATCTGAGGAAACGAAAAGCTGACATCTTAGGTAACGCCATTAGTACAATCTGAATCGATGCATGCCCTTCACGCACAATGGTAACAAGTTGTGCGTTAGTGTTCACCAAAAAGTTTATGTTTTTCACAATTTTGAAAAACCATAGTTTCGCCAAAATATAAATTGTTTTAGATATTTCTTTCTTAATATTTACAGGATTATGTCACTCTTTAAAAATAAAACTTTTAAACACCTTGGTCCAATTGAAATCGAGCATACTTATATTTAACAACATGTATATGTGTCTACCACGAACATTAAAATGAGCTTAAGCTGAGCACCTTATTCACCAAAATTATTACATTTGTTAACATCTTTGAATTGAAAGCACCGATTAGCCAATACATGTATATGAGTTGTTTTATAGTTCTTTCATATTTAGCATTGTGACTCAAAATCTTATACAGCATTACGTCACACCTTTTAAGTAACATTCTTTTTTAATCACGGTGGTCTAATTAAAAATTGATCAAATATTTATTGTCAACGAAACATGTTGGACATTGACCGGCAACTGTGGCCACTGACGCACTGCAATAAAACAGTGACCCTTAAATGGACAACGCCCGATTGACGGTTGCAGTACTTAAATGGTTGATCCTGCCTACTGTTGTTTCATTAACAATTCTTTCGTAAACCTACCTTTGGTGGACAAGAAATTGGCAGGAACTGTGTTTCTACAGCTGCGGTGATCAAGTTCAGGTGATTTTATTTCCAAATGGGAGTCGGTATAGCGATAGGAGTATGTGTGGTCTGCTGCTATTGTCGAAAGAAAAGGAAACGTGGAGATAGTGGTGACATTGATTCAACAGGAACTGGTGATGGTGAAGAAGTGCCAAGGTATGAAACGGTGATATCCAATGGTGTCTCGGATGCCGTGGACTCTTCAATTGTCAAAATAAACATGAACGGATCCAACCACTTGCAACATGATTCGGTGGTCTTCGGCTGTGGAGAAAGCTGTAACGGCTACAGCAGGCAGGGTGAGTTATCCGACGCTGCTCTGAGTGATACTGGAATAAAGCTGTATAACACAGACGGTCATGAAAGAGAGTGTTACTGCAAGTCAACGCAGACTGATGACGGCGGCGTGCTGCATTGACATGAATGTAATTATGACTTTTGACATTAAGAACATTATCCCGAACTACATTCTATGGGATAAAAATCAGCTGGGCTATGAATACAACTTCAAGATTATATACACTGGGAGAGATAAGTTGGGGGGGGGGAAACACTCCATCAACCAGACAATACAGCAACATGGCGTTGTGGCGTTTCAACTTAGGAGTCATGAAGTGTCATTGATACAGCGCACTTTGCTTGTCTGCAATGTGCAATTCAAACAGACCTGAACGTTGCTCATCTTTTCCTGTGATCTACCCAAGCTTTGATGGTTTTCTAGACTGAGAGTATCGTGCTCAACAAATGGGAGCTGCCTGATGAATAACTGTGTGACATTGTGCACCGACAACGTCAAACAAAGCCAAACCTTCATAATTAGGGAGGGAAAGAAGTTTCGAGAAATATAGTGAGAGATACTTGATTTACAAATCATTATTTATTATTTTAAAGTGACAACTTTTGTTTCATTATGTTATGTCCAAGAAATGGACAAGTACGGCTATTGGTCTGGTCAAGTATTTCCGTCTGTTTGTTCACTACATTTTCTTTATTGTGTTAAAGAAAGAATGCTGTTTGAGTATGTTTTATTTGTTTGGATGGCTTCTTGTGGTACTACGGTAGATGCAATGACTGTGCGATGTCTCAGCACATGAACGCTGCCACGTTTATGAACAGTGATGCAATTATCCAATGGCCTCCATGTCACAAACTGTATACCCTATGACTGTTACAAAAACTGGTAAATTAGTAACAAAACAATTAATAGGCTATCTTACTCTTTGTTAATTAAGAAAGAAAACCAATTATAGAAGTTCCATAACCAACCTCCTCGATCCGTTAAGGTATTTATAATATGTAGGCCTATGGTATATACACTATAGAACAACTTTACACAGATTAAGTTTTTAACAATTTCACACAAGTTCCCCGCAACTGGGATATACATGCAAACATTGAGTCAAAACAGATTGAATATTATGTAGATAAAAGATATAATGTCGATATATCGACAATAACAATGGGAAGCTTTCAAAGAAAACAAGATGGCTGCTTATGACGTCATTATGACACATGTTTGATATTTTTGGCCGATCGGTTAGCCATCTGTGTTTAGTCAACTTCCCCTCATTTTTGCTTATGACGTCATCCAGAGAAGTATGTAAAGATAAGTCATTGCTTGAGAGGTGACTGAGGCGGGAACACTTACTTATAAGACCACCACATTGATAAGAAATTCAACTTGTTCATTGTGTAGGTTTTCTTGGGGTTTGGGTTTTTTTTTAAGCATGCAACAACAAGGTAATTTTTTTGTTCATTATTTTTTGCAACTTCGATGACCAATTGAGCCAGGTTTGTTATTGTATGCTTATGTTGGGATACACCAAGTGAGGATACTGGTCTTTGACAATTACCAAAAGTATACCCTGCCTTTAAAAGAAAACGTTTTACATTAAAAACAATTATACATCATAACGTCGCAAAAACTGTGCTCACTATCTCTTAATAGTTTAAACTAGGCCGACTTTCAACAAAACAAAAAAATTATTTTAAAAAAGTACATTCGTTTATAAGAGGTATTATACAGAATTGGTAGAGCTGACAAAATATTCATAGACATTGTTCATGTTTTGTGTGATCAAACATAATACATGATATAACAACCGAAATCAACTTTTTGCATTGTTTCAAGTTTTCAGACATGGTTTTCTTGCACATGACTTTATTTCAGAGGGAAATATTAACTCAATTTAACCAACTTTATAATAAGTAAGTTTTCAGACTAACAATAAACAATGATGTTATTTATCCTTTCCAATCTTAAATGATTACTTACGTGCTTGTTCTTTTCAGAAGAAAAAAAACTCGCCAACCGAGGTCGTTCTCGTGCTTGTTAATTACACTGTAACATCCTATTAGTATTATTTAACAGAACCATGCGCTGATTATGTGACATTATTACATCAAGAAAACGTGCGTCAACGCTTCTCGAACATAAAAAGCTAATTAAAATTGTTTGTGTTATAGACAAAGAGCTCTGTCAACGACTTCTCTTTCACTTTCTCTTTCAAGAAATTACGATGTAACTACGAGTAGTGAGCGTAGCTGACGTCAAGCCTCAGATGTCCGTTACGAATTACGCTCGAAGTGCGTGTGTTCTTCGTCGATGGTTCCGTGGTTTCTAACTTCAGATACATGTTTTAAATCTATATCTGATGCCGTCACTTTGCCTGTGTTTCTTCCCACTCGAGGACCCGTCTTTCCACCTGCGATCCTTAAGAAGTAGAAAACATTAAAAACAATTATATATAATCTAAAGGTATTATACAGTATTCTTAAGGATACAACAAACTGAATTGCTTAATTTTTGGTCTAAAAGCTTACTGATTATGATGTTCATACTAGAGCCATTTTTCTGTAAAATTGTTTCCTTTAGAATGATATCATATTCGAGAAAACTGTATCTGACACCTTTAAAAAACGCATCAGCTGATTCGATTGTTTCAATTAAAATTAAGCACAATGTGTTTACATGCTGAAAATTGTGCATAGTTTTTCATTATTTTTCCCGACTCACACAACGGATTGAGCCCAAAATTTCACAGGTTTGTTTGTTCATGTATTTTGTTGATCACACAAAACATGAACATTTCCTGCAACGATTTTGTAAGCTCTATCAAACCTATACAATACCTTTAACAAATGCCGATTTGCAAAACAATGTTCAGGATGTTCTTCCCTGCACGGGAAACAAACAAATGTGACGTGCTTTCCTTACAATACTTTCTTTTTTCAGGCTACTGTAGCTGAAATTTAAGCGCTATGCAGAATTAGTCTTGGGTAGGTGTGGGACCGAAGCCACCTCTTGTTTCAAAAGCATTTTTGCCTTTATTACCCCCTAACCGCCGCCCCCCCCCCCCCTTCTACTGCTTTAAACATTTCGTTTAAAATGGCTGTGTCGTCATGACCAAAGCAGACCCGTTGCTGTATATGGAATTATGAACTCTCACCCTTTTCATCAGGTCTTATATTTGAAATCTTCCTTTGTATTTTGTGTGATGTTCGTGGCAAGCAACAATCAGTGAAACGTGCACAGGTCACACTCTGGGGCCGATTGTCCGTGTTAATTTATTCATTTATTTCCGAAAAGAGCAGACTGTAATCCCTGTATAGTTATAGATGCCTTACCTAAAGGCGATAAGTTTGCACAAATCGTACGCAAGTTCGATGAACTCAAACACAGTGAGTACAGACACGCCGATCCATAATCCTACGTTGCCGCCCATATCACTGAGTAGTGCGATCTCCTGATTAAACCAAACACAATAAAAAGCAGTGAGTACAATTGATAGGAGCGGAGGAGAACAGAACTCTGCTCTTTCCAATATATCTCTAAAGAGAGAGGTTGCATTTTAACGAATTTAGGATTCTTTTCAAACTATCATAATTATAGTGCCCAAGACGGTTGGTAAATCAAACACAAACATAGTGTGATTTGGGAAGCTTTACAAACGGTTATGATGACGGATTAGTAAGTAAACAAACACTGTGTATTAAACAGATTATAATTGACACACCACTGGACTACTAAATGTGCCCTTATCTTGGTGTAGCAACATTGCCCTTTACCTAAATATAGGTGCACATTATTTTCATGATCAAAACAGACCTGTTGCTGTACATGGAATTATGAACTCTCACCCAGTTACTGCATGCGCACGCGCTGTCCATATAAGGAGGCTGTACAGCCACAGGCATGCTTTCATCGTGATGACAGTGCCCATCTAACTCAATGTAACCGTGACGAGGCTGAAAGGGCAACTAGTCTGGTTCTGAGTTTTAGAACGAGAATCAGTATTCCTCACTGCTTGTGGATACGTGACAGAATGAAGATGATAATGAAGGTCTAATCGTTAGGTGCCCGGAAAGCAACCTTCCATGGTATCGGTGCTTTATACGGAACTCTGAAAGTGCCATCCAACTTGTTGAGATACCGAGATAATTTACTGCAGAATGATGACATCACAAACGTAAGATGACGACATCCTATGAGATAACGTATCTCTGGATTACGACATCTCAAAACTAGAATGCCGTTTTCCAGATGCATTGCATCTCGGGATGACGACACCCTGAATGTAGAATGTTGTCTTCTCAGGATAATTAATCTTGAGTTCTTGACAATTTCAGGATGTTGTCATTCCCTGTAGAAATGTCTCAGGAAGTCGACAGCTGACATTCATGATGTCGATCATCAATCCCGAGATAATTTATCCTGGAATGTCGACGTGTTACTTGCATGATGTCGACATCCTCAGACATGTCGGGAAGACGACATCTTACCTTCAGATGTCGTCATCCCTGGACTATTCATTTCAAGATGTCATCAAGACATGTCAGAAATTATTAAGTCAGAATCTCAGTATGTTGAATGACACTTTCAGAAGTCCGTACTTATCTTACTGGTATACTTATATAATTTAACTCTATCCCTCTAGTAAAAATATGAAAAATATGTATCCATTTATGAAAATATTCATCCATTTTATCAAACTAAATTTGACTTACGTCGTACGCAGCCTCCTGATAAATGGTAGTGTACTCGAGTTTGTCATAGTACACGTTCAATTTTAGCACATTCTTTCTGATAAAAAAATAATAATAATAACAAATTCTGGAATTAAATGACAATTAATAATTGTTCTATTCCCAAAGGCAGTTCGGTACCTGAACAAAGTGAAGGGAGGGTCGGCAAAATCACTGTCTTGCGCAGCAGTTGAAGATGACGTTAAATTCACTGGCGTAAACATGCACGGCACCATCATTCCGTTTCATTAATAAAGCACGCAAAAATATGTATCTGGAAAAAAAATTATCACTTTTGGAAAAACATCTTTCAGGCTATAAAGAGATACAAATCATTCAAAAACTTAATGACCCATGCAGCAGCTTGACATCGAGTTTTTACAATTAATTTATGTTTCATTACTCCAAAAAATCCGGATCCGAATCTCCGTCGATATCCTGCTCCAAATCGTCGGAGAAATTCCGGACAGAAGTATAAAGGTAAGGCTGAAAGAATGGTACAAAGTAAAAAGACAGATTAAAAATAATAATATGTAGTTTAGTGTCAGAAAAGTACGGGATTCTGGAAGTACTGTCTGGCATATTTGAAATCCAGAGATGGTTGATCTCTTAAAGAAAGATGTCGTCTTTCCCATTTAGTTGATCTTAGAATCATGAAAGTAAGATTTCGACTTCCCGAAACCAAGTAAAGATAAATTATCTTGGGAAGACATGATCATATTATTTCAGGACGTCGTCACCCCGAGATGAAATAAAACTGGAAGACGACATTCTACTTTCAAGATGTTGTCACCAATTGTTTTGGGATGACGTCATCTTATACGTTTATTTTGTCACCATCCTGCGGAGAATTACATATCATGATCTCCACAAGTTGGATGGCACTTCAAGAGCTCCGTAGAAATGGAAATAGCCGGCGTTATTCTTTGAGGATTTTGGTGAGAGTTTCGATTGATAAGCCCATAATTCGGACGAAAGGTAGTTTCACGTTTTATGACGTACGGTGCATTATACTCCCACACATAACAGCCACGTCGTATGATAAGTTAGTGTACTAACTGCTAAAACTGCTAAATGAAATTAGCATCCTAAATATTACGTAATTTGAAACAAAGTTGCCTCGAAATTTAAGGATTTTTTTCTGAAACGGACAACTATATTAGAGCGGTGAAAATATATAGTCTATCAAAACGTTTGCTCAACCGTTTGCTCAACGTTTGTCTTGGTCATGCCTTGATTAAGTCTAAAAAATGGCTCAAATGTATTTATATAGTAATTTGAAGGTCAGTATTTGTGAAGCCATTTCAGTGGGTGTAAACAGACGATTTTGCTTCCGTTATGAATGCAACAAGACCCTGCGAAATTGTGACCAATCTTTGCCGAAATGAATTATTATACAATATCGTATCAGTGGGTGGATCGTACACGGTAGATGTTCTCCCAAAAATTCCTGCTAGTTGAAATTTCGCAGTGAACCTGTTTTGAGCCATCATTAATTCAATTAACAACCCTCTTAAAAAATGGGGTCGGTCTTATTTTTCAGACGCCTATTTTTCTTTTGATTCTGATGGGTTAAATTTATGTCACTCTTGTTTAATTAGTTTCCCCTCTAACATCGTTGTCCAATGGTAAAATTTACGCCCCTTAGTCCAAGAAAGTTTGGAAGCGCCACCGCCATACATTAGTTCACCTCCTTAGAGGCAGATTTTGTTTAAGGCAGAAAATCGTCTCACCTTGAACTTCTCGTTCGGCCAGCGTGCCTGTCCAACTGTTACGTCGTATCCTAACTCCCTGGATATTCAATGACATTTCAAAAATATTACGACACTTTTTTATAAAGCAGATAAAATGAATGTTTAAAAACTATTTGGGTATGTTTGACCGTGAACGTTAATACAAACATTGTACAATTGGTTTAGGTTTGTCTGTACCTAAGTTAAATAACATGAAGTCTAACATTTCCTTAAAACAATAAAAACAACAACAAATTTTTTTCAGAGATCATGTCACCCACAAATAAGCGGGTTGTAAACATAAGATTGTCACATGTATTGTTTTAACGCAAAGAATTATTAATGGTCTCTTTCTCAAAGACTAAAAAGTAATCTTTACCGCAAGGATTTTGTTTTCGAGCTGAACAAATTCATCCATCCTGCCACTCTAAAAAACTGACGATAGGCTTCAGTGTTAATGACATTAAACTCAGACTCATGTGATGTAAGTCATGTCCTCAATCTGACATTTTGTTTCTTCCCACGCAAATGTTTTCATGGACTAACGACAACAACATGCAGTCACAGGAAACAAACAATTTGAAACAAATAAACGAAATACTAATAGATGTTATAATGAGACAGGATATTGCTTATTTACCTGCATGGTGAGGTGCAGTTGCATTCCAATTCATCATTTAAGTAAAATCCTTCAATTTTGTCCAAGCACGCATCTGGAAATATATTCATGTCATATTGGGAAATTTTTTAAATGTCGATGTTTTCTTATGTGTATACAATTATGTTTTATAAATCACGCATTGATCTTACAACAGCAGCATATTCCGAAGCACAGACTGGAAAAGACAATATTAACCCATCAGGACCTGGGGAATAATGTGCCCCCCCCCCCAAAAAAAAAAAAAAAAAAAAAAAAAAAAAAAAAAAACCAAATTTGTGCCCTTAACGTTTCCCAATAATTTTATCTAGGGTCGTATTGTAAAAAAAAAAAAAAAAACAGTTGTTACCACGGTAGTTGTTGTTTGACATTGGGTCAAACGACTCTAACTTTTTTTAGTGATTTGTTGTCATTTTCAACATAATGTCCACAGCTTTTGGAATTTTTTTTTAAACGAAAGTGGAAGTGATGTGCTACGTGATTGTGTTAAATTCAATGTGGGAATTCAAAAAGACCACTGTGCCCGGCGGCCATCTTGGTTTTGTGTTTTCAGCCCATACTTTATAGGGTTCAAACTATATCAGATTTGTTATCAATAAAATATTTTAAACTGTACTAAAAAAAAATTTAAAAAAACTTTTTAAAAACGGATAAACCGATTATTATAACGCCCCCAGTGGTGACCCAGTCATAAAATAATATAACGTCACGTTATTGATCATGGCAAAGCAAACAAGTTTGCAAAGTGTAAACGCATTTGGAAAATTTTTGAGACAAAAATTGCAAAACCTAAATAAATAAGTAAACTAGAAATAAAGAGCCAGGTCTTGATGGGGTTAATACATCTACTATAGAATCAGAGGGGTGTCATCATGATTCCAAATACAAACCGAGTAGCCAGTGCACACAAAGATGTATTAGGATAAAACCATGAAAATGTTTTTATTGCAAATTCGCCAAAAACAAGGCTAAAATCTGCACTTGGTAAGGGGCTACAAGAAGAAAACAATTAAGACGAACATAACTCTGGGGAGCTAAAGGTAGGGATTGATATTAGTCTTAAAACAGTCTACATTGTAGGATGGAGGGAAACATGCACCAGTCAAGGAGTTCCAAAGAGATGTAGTAAATGGAATAGAGCTGGTGGATTGGTTCTTTGATGTACATCTCAGCAGAGGGGTGGTGTACGGATGAGAACAAACAAGGTTTCTGTTTTGTGTAATAATTGTGTCGACATTACAATTAAAATGGTATAATATTAATTAATCATAAAAAAAGTTATTTATGTATTGTTGTTGTTATTTTTTTCACACTGACCCCGAAATTTGGTCTTTCCATAGATTCTGGATTCATGGTTGTTGCCAGAGTTTTGGCAAGTAGACCTTTTACACTCCAGACTTGGCATCTTGATTTTCACAGAAGTATGATATACTAAAACCTCCCTACCTGAAACTGTGAAACTTTCAAACTCACTTGGCATATTCAAGAACAGTTTAAAATTACATCTGCATAAAGAAGCATTTTGTTAACTCTATTGTCTACTTGTGTGATGCTACTTTCATTTGTTTTTTAGTTCTTTTCTTCAGAGCAGCACGGATACCGGCGCTTTAAAAGTTTCCATTATTATAATTAGTATTAAAACGGTTTAGTTTAAATCTTACCTTGGGTTCCATTGACACACAGCGGAATGTTGTCGTCGTACCTGTATTTGGCGTTTGTACAGCCGCATTCTTGTGTAAAATTCTGGTAGAAGCAGTCGTTTTCGCACGCCTACAATCCCCAAATGAACAGCACAGTGCAAATTAATTCTTATATTTGATTATCATTTACATAATTCCAAATGATGACTTGATTCATTTCTTCAACATGCGGAAGTGACACATTTTTATGGATGATATTTATTTGATTAACTTCTACATTTATTATGATGTCCACTTTTTCACATTTTTGGGTTTGAACAAAGAAAAATTGACTACAGCAGGATTTGAACCAACGACCTCCGGGAACGTGCCGGCGCTCTACCAACTGAGCTATCTAGCCCAATGTTTAAAATCTGAAACTATTCCATCCAATCCATGAGGAAAAGGTTCAGTGACTTACCCTTTGACTGTAATGAATGTACGGTAGAGCCAAATTGAAGATTGTGCTCGTGTTATTGTTGTTATCTACCGTGCAGTTGCTGTAGGGGTACTGCAGGCGAGTGTAGTTCGTCTGCATTAGAAATACGGTGTTATACTGCACTGATTTTGTGATTAATATTTATACATAAAAAGAGGAAAAATCAACCTCAATTACAAGAAGAACTGCTTTTTCTGACAGTTTTACACTTACTCTCCCAAACCTTTAGTAATATGTGCTCTTTCCGTTAGTTTGTTTCTTTTGGAATGTTGGTTTTGTTTCCTCTTCAAATCGAAACAATTGCACATGATTTGAATGTTCAAGCCTGCCTGTGAAAAATATGACTTGAAACATGATCCCTTTTTTTTATTCAAATGTTCAAATGTTCTCTTGATGAACTTATACGAATTGAATACGTCTGGTAAACAGATGCACCTGATAATAATTCCCTTCATGAACCTTCAATCTATAGACAGGACTTGTATTGGATCGGACGAGGACAGAATAATCGAATGTATTTACTCTTGGCTACAGTTTTCTTTTTGGGCACTTCACCAAAACTATCGGTGTACACACGTGGATTATCCGACGAAGGAAATAACTGATTTGACCTCATCTTGCGACCTTAATTCTGACATCCGCTTTAAGCACCTCACCACTTAGTGATGCACATTACTTCCATCCACACGTTTTGTGCTCAATATAGAAAAGTGGGTTGAGATTCGACATTTGATCAGGACCGCAGACCAAGATTTGGTTTCGCTTTATGATCCAGCTCGGATCCCAGTTTTGATCTGGAGCAAACTTGCAAATTAACGAGCAACATACTTCCTCCTCGTTCCAAACACAATGATTTACGCTTGACTCTGGACTCCTAGAGTAGCTAGAATATGCGGAAAGTTTAGTACTACAGATGACACCCTAAACAGCGGCAAGGGATTATGGAACAAATTGAAGAAAACAGCGCAACAAGCCAAGATCTGCACGTAACGATTGTTTGAAGCAAAGACTTGCTCAAAACGAAAAGGAAATGTTTCACGTCCATGCGAAGTCCATATGCACTTGCAATACCCTTAGGCCCTACAACACAGCAACAGAACATAGCAGTCCGACTGCACAAAAAAACAAACATTTAAACTGACATTTTTGTTGAAACAAAAACAAGGTGTTCGGTAAACATGTCCAATAAACTAGCAAAGCTGGTGAAAAGTAAAGAGAAATTTTGTCATTATGTCTTTGTACTAAACGTTAAGTTGGTTGTGGTTCTAAAGAATATTTGCTTTTTTTTAATAAGAAACTTTATTCAAGCCTAATTTGATAACTAATGAAAATTAGTTCCTTTGTTAACAGCTTGTCATGAAAGGGCGCTGTTGAAGATAATTACGTCATTACTCTTTCAACTAGAAGTTCCAGGGGTCAAACTTTACTACATAAAAAGAGACCATGTCCAAATTCCAGATCATATTTTTACAGACCTTAAAAAGACCCGGGAATATTTATTTTCACTTCAACTTCCAGTTTTGACCGGAACTAAGGGTCACACGGGTCACACTTTGTATAAAATGTGTACAATACTTTAAACGCTTTCATTTGTTTCAAAGATCTTGTATGTAGCAGTTATAGTTCTCAAGATATAAATTTCGAAGTACTATTTGTTAATTTAATGTAATGACGTTATCGATGACGTCATCATCGCCCAAAATTGCGGTTTCATCTATACATGGTCTACAGGGTTGAGATCTGAACCCTTTTTGAGACAATGTTTAAAAATACGCCAGTATTAACCAAAAAGAACTCAATCATTAATTTAAAAGCCCCTGAAGCGTCGAAACTTCATGAAATTGTAGGCATCGGTTAACATTGTTTAAATATTAAATGTAATAGCGATGCCAAATGCCTTTCCTACATATGTAGCTGTACAGTACATACATGTACTTGCAGCCCTTTACATGACTCTTCCCCTCTGCTGTACACAGATACAGTAATACGAAAGTGAAAGACCGCAAGGGCTATTTTTAAACTTATCCAATCGGACAAGGTTTTGTATCATAATGTAGTGCAACATTATTTTCAAGCTAAACACGAAATGTTCATTATTCTGAACTTAAAATCTAGTATAAATGGAAAGGCATTGGAAATGTGCTTTTATAATGATTGAAATCGCATTAGTTTAGCTTATGGATTTGGTGTTTGCACACGAGTGCGGGACATACTCTACCTGGGAGCAAAACAATAATGTGTACTTTGGACTCTGAGTGATTAGGTTTTGCCAAGTGGACTTAATTTGAAGCTCTAAATGAAGTCAAATGTTCTTTGCTCCAATTAAAAATCTGTCTCTGATGTAATAAAAAAAAGGAAAGGTAATGTGTGTGCATAGACTTTATAATATTTTGGTTGATACAAGACAGCGAAAGACAGTCACACGCAAAATTGAACAAAGCACTCAAAAGAAAGTTTGGCTGGCACTTACTCTGGTCACACCGATGAAGGTTTCCTGGCCCGGTGAAACACTTTTACCCTCGTCCTCCGGGAACGGCATTTGATTCTGGGGATGTACGGTAACCCTGGCCCCTGCAGATGGCTGAATGTTCTCCATGTATTGATCCTGCTCAATGTACATCTCGAGAGTCAAGCCTGCAGACGAAAGAACACTTTTGAAGAGATCATTAGGAAGATTTGAAGCTTTGTGACAACCAACTTTGGAGAAAACAGTGAGGTGGGATAAGTCTCAATGGGGAGTATGAGAGCTGGACTCTGTGATCCTTTTGGAAGGGGAAAACATTTTCAAAGTTATGAATACCTTTAACATGTGTTGGGATGATGGCAACTGAAAGAGCAAATTTGCATTTGAAGACTGTTTATTCATAATTTGGTAGTAGACCCCGATTTGTTGTACTTATTTATTTTTCTATTTGCTGTATTTATTAATTTTTTTATCCAACAATTTTCTTGTTAAAAAGATGGTAGTAAGCATCCTGCAAAATTAAATCATCAAAAGTGCCCCCGTTAGTTAGAAATAAATAACAGTATTTAAAAAAAATTGAATCTCCAAAACTCACCTCACAAGGCGAGTTTTGGAGATTCAAATTTCCGCAGTGTCCGTTTGTGACTGCTGCTGTGGCTGGTACCAGCGTCACTTCGCTGAACGTGGATGGGTTCGACGTTCTTGAGGATTGAAAATACCGCGGCAGTCTTTTGTTTGTGTGTTCTCGACAAGTAGACACTGTATTCAGTTGAAACTTTGACTTAAATTGTATTTATTTGAAGTTCGGCCAATAAATCAGAACTACGTTGACAAAAACTAATACATGACCCTACCTTGAAATATTACTCTTTTGTTATTCGTATAATAAATCACTTGTGATGCTTCTTTTGAATCCTACCGTGCAAGGGTCCAGGTTGAGTAACAAATCGTCGTTTAGTTTCCTCCGTTTCAGCATTGAAGATGAAGCAGTTGCCATACAGATAATGATAGAATTGTGTGAAATCGCTGGGGGACAAAAGAAAATAGTTCACATTAAACAACCATCTGGGAGGAAAACTCGACAGATGTGTCAGGTTCCTGGTCCGGGTTTTTTTTTTTTTGTTTTTTTTTTAAGCAGGGGTGCCCTTTTTGTTGCACCCTCAGGTTGTCCTATGGTCAGTGTATAAGTATAGAGAGGCAGTTGCATGTTACAGTCCACTTCAGGCCATCGCTATCTTCTCAGTCAAGTTGAAAATGCAACATTTGACATTCTACGTGCACAATAACTAATAAGGTGATCAAAACGTGCTTAAATGTGAGCACGGAGGACGTATAAATATCTAAACACCCCAAAACAAAATAATAGTAAAGTTGACAAACATCTCACTAATAAATGAACCATAAATCAATAACAAAGGCAGTCGTTTGTTACCTAGAATGACAAGCCTGTCCCTGAAACACACATCTGAGCAGCATATCGGATAATCTGTGGCCTGTTGAGCGTCTGTCTTGATACTTAAGAAGTCCAACCAGTTTCACAGCATCTTCAATCTTAGCAAACTGCTCATCTTCATCTGTGTCTGGGTCAACGCTGGGGAGGCCCTGTTGGAAATAATAGACCTCGTCGAGTTAATTAAAGCGGTTAATCGGGTAAATAATGAGTAAAATCTTCTCCGGAGAAAGGAGCTCCGTTTGAAATGCGAATGACTTTCAAAGATTCACACACAACAGTGGTGGATCTCATAACTCACTGTGGATACCAGGAATGGTTTGATTTTCGAAGGTTTTAGGTCCCTGCGTGTGAGGCTCAGGAGGGTCTTGGTTCTGTCGGGTTTTTTGAATTGGTTTTGTTTAAATGTTTTACTGTTGTATGATTTTTTAAGTCTTTGTGTACACTTTCCATTTTAACTGTTTGTTATTATGATTTTATGGTTGGCAGGGGTCTAGTTGTACACATCTGACATTGTTATACTATTATATAACCTTGACGGCCCCTGTATTCATTGTAAAAAAGATTGAAATAAATTAAGTAAAGTTTTTAGGCCTAATATAAACGCACATTATAAAAACTAAAGAATTATGGTAACTAATTTACTCTTACAAATTCAAGGGGTCGGTTATACACTCTAAAGACCCCTTGGTCGGAATTGACTCAGTTCCTGGACCCAGGGGGCATGACCCATTTCAGGGTCAGTACTCAAAATCTGTGTCAACATGCCCCAAAATGCGTCAAACTCAGAATCCGAGTAAACGTCCCAATTTGAACAGTTTCATGGTCAGCCTCACCCCGAAACAGGTCAGGCCCCCTGAGATCCAGATTTCATGTCAATTTTGACCCAGTTTTTTTTTTTTTTTTTTTTTTTTTTAGTTTTTAAGGTAAACCATGGAGGGATGGTACATCATTGCATGCTTTTGTGAAGTGCAGGTTAATTTATTTAACTAGTTGACTAAAAATCTACCTGGTTGGTTTATTCTGTATGTAAGTATATTTGAAAAATAGTTAGCTCTTCCCAACCAATCTATATTATGTGCATGTTTTAGTTCAAAAACCACAAGTACTGCTTAATAATCACCAGTGTAGGCCTGTTTAAGCTTGGAGGAAGGCTCCCACCACCATCAACTAGGTCCTCGATATAGTCACTCTTGATGCCATTCAAGTTGCAGATTGTGACAGCTGGGAAGGCTATCCTTCTATCACTCGATATATCAAGCTTAACATCTACATCGTACGAGTAGTACCTCTGTAACAGCCAGGAAGTCTGCCACAAGAACATTGCCAGCCCGAGTAAGAATAATCCCGTCCAAATCAACCTGCGGAAGGTGTTGGGGGCTCTCTTGATATTTGGGATTCCATGTGCTCCGGTGTTTTCCAAAAGTGAAGCTACTAGACCATGTGCTATAGAAGTCCGCTGGGTTATGTCCTCGTTCTCTACCATATCTGTAGTCATTTGTTTCCGTTTGTCATACTGTCGACTACCTTCTTCGATCAGGGACTCTCCTCGCTTGATAGACCGTCGAGACAGCATGTTTGACGGGGTAGAGTTGTGTAGCTGGTCGTTCCTCTCAGAAGTAGCTGCGGAGTTGTTACCGCTGGCTCGCCAGTTGTCAGGCGAAGCGGCCTCCGATCGATACATTAGACAGTCAAACTTCAGTTAAACGTAACAAAGGTGGACGTAATGGTTTGGATTTCCTTGTGCAAGTTAACTCAACGAACCCAAACCAAATTGTTTGACCGATAGTTGTTCAATGAACAACAATCACTAAGCATCTTGACATGAGAAGTATAAAGGAACATCCTTTACGGTTGTTGAAATCCAGGATTTCGGTGTATAGCTCTGTCACAGTCTATGTACATGTACACTTGTTATGAATTCTTGCACTCTATAAGTTGTACATGTCCGTATGATAGGATTACTTTGTGGTCGCATTGAATTAACCTATAGCGGTGACTAAATTTAAATATAACCTCGTTGTCTTGACGAATTCAGGAAGTAAGTTCGATCAGTGTATAATCATCACAACGTCCCACGGGTATGGCGTTGTGTGTAGCCACCTGACCGCAATAGCACCCAGTCATCTACACGTTAAACTGCGTACGTCCGGGGACCATTTCCTAAACTGGACGGGAACCCATGAACTCGTTCGTGCAACTGCACGAGTTGTAGTTTAAAATGGATTCACATCAGTAATTGTACCAGATGCATCCATTCTAATCCATCCAAAACGTTGACTGATTGTCTTCCGATCGTCTTACGAAAAACTAATCTACATATTTAATCAAAATGAAAAGTACGCCTTGCTGCCTTCAACTCCGAGTCATTACTTACTGTAGAAACAACAACCTCAACTGATCGAGACGGGCCTATACTTTAGTTGTAATGTCATTGATTAATCAGTGCAGGTGGTGGGATTTGGTTGTGATAATGACGCGTGTGTGGTTGCCTAGAGTAACTGATCAACACGCATTGAGCGTTTCTTAAGTTGCATCATACAATACCTAGTTGGAACATAAAGCAAGGACACTGTCCTTGCTCTATGGTTGGAACTACCCGTGGGAGGTGATAGTGAACCGACCGGCAATAACTCGTGGGTATTTCTCACTGTTGGTGCACCACAAGAGTCGCTTCATATTCCAAATACCTGTATTCAATTTATAAATTTTACGTAGCCGACAAACAGGGTCAACTTGGCTTAATTTAGCTCAACTGGACTGAGAGAATATTTACCATCGGCGTCGATTGATACTGAAAAGTGGGAGGAAGGCAGGGGCGGAGTGAGAGTTTTCAGAAAGGGGGGTTGTGAGGGCTAAAATTAATATTAATATATAAAAATAAATTACAATTTGTATTGTGTTTTTTCATGTAAATTATCAAAAGCTCAAAATGCACAGAATGTAAGAAAAAGATAAATTTAAATGGGGGATACATCTGCCCCGCAAACTTAACTAATAGTTACTTATTTTAATACACAAGCCTAGTTAACCCTGACGTTTTGATCTTTTCGGGAGACAGAAGCCTCTAACCCTGCCTTTTTAAAAGGCTAAACTAACTGGCAAGGTGACCGGAAAAGTAAACAAAACCAATAAAAATCCCATTAAAAACACTACAGTAACGCATTAAAAATGGGTATTTTTCCTATACACTAAAAGTAGGTGAGTTTCCCACGTTACGTAATACCGTATTCAACGGTAAAGCATTACACAGCTTACTAGGGGCTGCCGCCGAAAAAAAAACGCTTTCACCAAATAATAGGACTAGTTTCAAAGTTAAAAAACTGTTTAGTAAATCCCCATAAGTATAAATACAGGTGACCTAATTTATTATAAATCTAAATCTATGGATGGGATGTGAGACTGAGAGACGATGAAAAGCCACCTAAATCATTAGCCCATTGGTCACTTTAGACGAACTTGGACGCAACGTTAAAACCTCGCAACATCACTGGGATAAAGGTTCAATTAATCAGCACATTTCTGAAGAGGGTGTCTTTAATGTCATCGTTGATTGCTCTATGGCCAGTGCTTGACTTGAGACTGTTGATGTACGCAGTCATGTGTGGCTTTAGTTGCCGTGATCGTTTGATCAGAGCTACGTTCTACTTTCCCGGCCATATATCGTGCCCCCCACCCCCCCCCCCCCCCTCGTCCCGTTTGCTTATTTTTTTTTACACCGCAGCGAGGGGTTTTGTACTATAATACTGCCTTGAGATGAGACTACAAACATTACATTTAGGTTAGGGTTAGGGTTGGGGTTAGGGGGGTTAGGGTCCGGGGTTTGGGTTAGGGTTAGGGTTAGGGTTAGGGTTAGGATTAGGGTTAGGATTAGGGTTAGGGTTAGTAATGTAATGTTTGTAGTCTCATTTCAAGGCAGTATTATAGTACAAAACCCCTCGCTGCGGTGTAAAAAAAAATACGCGTCCCGTTCAATGCTGGCTCTCATTGCGCAGTCTCTGCGCCCCTAATAGAACATAGAGCGGGGGATCGAGCGGGGGAACGGGGGTGGATATGTTTAGTTTCACCTGGCCCAAGCGTTTTGGCCGGGATTGTAGCTAGCATTATATTATAACGTATGAGGAATTTGTACGCGACTATGACTAGCGAGCGTTCAGCCTTGACGATAGCATAGTGGTCTGTTATTGACACTCTGAAAAATTCGTCGCGTTTTATGAATTATTTCTACACAGGGGAAATCAGTAGTTCTGTTAGTGTGCCATTTGTTAAGAAAGTGTGTTCAGTGGGGTACGCAATGAAAGCCTGCATGTCACCGGCATGTGTAATTTCATGTGCACCACAATGTAGTATTTTTTTTCAACAAAACAATGTTTTACAAAAACTGTGCGTTTATTCCGTTATATGTAACGTACATGATTGCACAAATACAACATGACCCAATTATACTTATGTCTGCCAACGTTTACAGTTTGTCTTAATTACATGAATCGGAATCTCAATAATTGTCGAACTGAATATCAGGCAATCTAAATAAAACAAGAATACAATTTTCTACATCTACACAAAAAGATTATAACTAATGTGTTTGACAACCGTCTAACATGAACTATTATGTTCGACAGAGTGTGTCGAACACAATATAGAATGGGCATATAATTTTCGGACACAATTTTGGTCAGGCATTCATGCCATGGGTTTGATAGACACAGTTGGGCACAGGCCCAAGAATAGATCGATGTGGGACACCAGACAGCAGAGCCTTGAATGGTTTACATTTGTTTCAAAGTAACAAATTAAATATCATTTTAACTAGATAACCTCGGATATTTTTTTGTACAGGTTTTCCAGGCAATTTTCCACAAAATCACACAATCCAACACTCTGCTCAATCTCGAAAATTACTGATCTGTCGCACCATCATTTAACAGTCAAAAGGAATAATTCAATTTGAACAGTTCAGCATTCACTGGTAAAATAAATTCATTCATTTTCGTAAAAGCCAGCAGCAAGAGGTTGGTCACCTATTGACTTTCCCCAATTTCACCAGAATAGGTAAAAGTACAAATTCACTCGAAGAATGGTGGACATGTATAGTTTCCAACGCCTGTAAATGAAATAGAATGACTGAAACGATCGAACCTGAATGAGAAAAACGAAATCATGTATGCACGACATCGAAATTGGTGCAATAGTATAGCTAAAAGAAACCATTGAATGAATGATGGAAACCAGTGCGTGAATAAGGAACTAATTAAACTGAATTAATTTTGCTGAAATTTACCGGGGAATCTATACATGTTTCTGCATTATCAATTAATACACTGAAACAGCACTGTTCCGTACATACACTTGCTTACAGGTACGTCCATTTTTAGTCCAATAGAGGACACAGACAATGAGGTGAGCGAAATAATCATAAAGTATGATTATTTCACAATAAGAGTAGCTAATCCTTTCACCCGTCGTTGCATCACTTGTCCCTATTTAGTTCTCTCATTCAGTTAGCTTATTTTTTTGTCATCATGCTCAAAAAAGCTTTGGGAAAATTTAGCTCTCCTGTTTCTCTTCTCATCCTAACGCCACGCCAGATATTTAACCGCTCTAAACAAAGTGACGTTGTCCGAGACACTAACTATCCATCGAGTTTCATAATACGGATAAAAACAGTCACTGACTGCCAGCGAAATAATTACCCTACGTTACTTTGTAGTTAATGAGAAGTGAAGAAAAACCATAATATTCCTAGAGAAACTTTTTGCTGTTCAGATCCATTGCACAGATAACCATATATCGCATTCATGAACTGTCCACAGGCTGGGTGTAAAGAACGGAAAGTGCCCTCTTTCGACAGATTTAATGGAGCATAATTGGCAGATTCGCTAGGTCAGCGCTTGACTGGTCCCCTGTCTTTATCAAGGACAAAGACAGACACTGATCGTACATGCCTAATGAAGTTTCATTGGCTACAACTACTCCATTGGATACACTTGCTCTGACGTAAGCTTTCCATGTCTGTGTTATGATTGGTCCGAGGTGTGTCAGAGTCTCCGTCTGTAATTAATGCAAGGTCAAAGGTACATCTGGCCACATCCGGTCAGGCTGCAATCTGGCGTTATTCACGAGCCTCGAAGTGTGACGTCAGATGTGCAGGCTAGGTCAGCGCCTGAACCATAGGCGCAGCGATGGGCCTGACGTATACGCATTCTAATTTGACCATTTCCGCCTGACCCAATAATGTCTTCCTGTTTACGAGAGATCTGACCTATGTAGCTCTGTGGTGTTAATCCATTTGAAAACATTCTTGTAACTCTTTACCTTGTAATAAAAATAGGTTTGATAGCAACATTTTTACTTGATTGGTTTTTCTTTTTGGGGGGAGATTTGGCTTAAAAAGAAGACGGTTTAGTAATCGTTCACATTATCATATCATGTTATGAAGTATGGACATTGCACCTATCATCAATACGATCTCTCCCATCATGCATCACTATACGTCCTGAACAAAAATTTGTACAAGCTCATCAGCCCATCCCAGCGGTCTTGGATGAGGCCGTTGATGAGGCCGAGCTATTATTGGACGAAATTTAGATCCCAACAGTCCTTTCACCTACAATACGACAGCCCTGATAGGCGAGATAAGCAACATCCAGAATGAGCTCGAGAAACTCAAACATTGTCAACACAGAAATACCGATCCACAGTCCAACTTGGCCTCCCAGATCGCCGAGCAGTAAAGTAACCTGTCATGAATAAAAAAGACACCAGTTAGCGCAAAAATTAACTCACATCATAACAAGATTAATGTTTGGCCATAATCAGAGTCAGTTTACCAGCCATACTTTTTTCTGCCAAGTAGCTGCGTTGCGCGACTGGTTCCCGCTAGTTTTGAGCTTTAAATTGTTTTTAGTAATTTCAATTGACCCAATCCAACGGAGATTGGCTTTGGAGGCTGTAACCAATAACTGTCTCGGTCATTGTCCATGCACGTGATTAACGGCCATTTCAATCGAAATTGACCACGAAAATGCACCCCTGACGTCATCATCACAACAACCTTTGTTGCGTCGGGGAGCCAGTGTCCCCGTGTGTATTAGGCCATACCAGAACTAGCGGCTGCCGGCTTTAACCCCTAATTGTAGCCGTATACGGCTACAACTGTTGCAAGGGACGTCATATTAATGCTTCAACGAATATTTTAGACCGGAAAACAGGAAAAAATACTTTGTTGTGTGTTTTCAGATGTGAAAATTACCTGTAACTCTTTCGAATACATTAAATTTTCAATCTAAAGCTTTCGTGCCAATGGCCAGAAATCGGACCTAACATACTCACATCGTATGCTGGATCTTGGTAAATATCTCCATATTCAAGCTGGTCGAAGTAGATATTCACTCGGAGTAAGTTTTCTCTTAAGCAAACAATAAAAAAATAATGAATATCGGGGAAAAATAACCTATAATAATTTAATGAACGAACCAAACACATCATGTGCGGAATACATTCATGTATTTGTTTATTTATTTTAAAGATTTAGACGTAAAATACATATTCACGTTTAAAATTCTCCTGGTCAAGACAAAAGTTTAAAAACTGTCTTGTGTATCAGGTAGAAATCCTAACTAATTAAAAGTACAAAATGTATAACAACCGTTAGAGTTAGTGGCAAAAACAAAAAAGACAGATAGAGCTATCCCCCTCCTAACATGCATACATGTAGCATACAATGTACTATACCCGTGGCGACCACTGTTACCCATGCATGGCAAGCAATTTAACGTACCCTTAGCAACAGCAGCTTCGAGGTACCTAAACGTCTTGGCACAATGTTTGGGTGTTAAAAAACAAATAGTGACTGCTTTTACTCGAGCTTGGTTAAAAGCACAACTCTCTCGGTGATCCGCGGAGCATTCTAAGCCTCGGGAAATAGAACGCGCTGAAAATCACCTCGAGAAACATACTTTAAACCGCACCACTCGAAGCAGCCCATATTATCTGTGTGCAGCATTTTAATTTATTTATATTTAAAAGCTTATATTAGAGAAACAGACAAACTTACTCCAGGAATGTTTCTTCTTTCTCAATAAGGCTGCGTGAATGATTCATTCGGTTCCATATTTTCCAAGTCAGAGTGTCCTGTAAAATAAAAAATAAAAAACAAAGCAAGCTTCTCCTTACAATGATATTTAGTGTTGTATTATCCACTATAAATACGATAGTACCACTTTTTAGTTGTTTTCACGTCGCCCGTAAAGGTACAAGGTTTTTTTTTTTTTTTTTTTTTTTTTTGCTTGCTTCCTAGCTTCTTTTATGATTATTTATTTCCCTCGATTTACCCTTTCGTCCCATGAAATATTATTTTGTTCCCTCAAAATAGTAGTTCGTTCCCTGGATTGAGTATCTCGTCCCCTTGAAATGTTATTCGAGGGAACGAAACGTTATTCGATGTAACGAAATAATACAATGTTTCATGGGAATGAATCAATGTTTCGAGGGAACGAAGCATTATTTCTAAATTATAAAAACGTGTCCTTTTACGACCTCCGTTGTTTTTCCATCACGTCGACAGATTGTCTATTTAAAATGGACAGCAGCAGGTTCTGGCAATATGGTCGATCGAGTTTTGCGAACGGACCTTATATTCTTTTGTAGGAGCAAGTCCATGAAATGCACGGACTCAGTGATCCAGTGGTGGCTCTATGGGAAAGTGAGGGAGGGGGTGCCACCCTACCCCAAATTTATCTACTCCCCGCTCTCCTCCGAACACACCAAATTAGAGTCTGTCGCAGCCGCTAACGTTGCTCACCAAAGACTTGGATTTTGTTGACTTACCTTATATAAACGGCTTGGCCATACAGAACTGCTGATAACTTTATCAAATATCACCTCACTGAATATTAAAGAAGCGAAAAAATAGCAATGTGGGTACAGGCCGTTTAGAGAAAAAAAAAGCGTTCGACTAATACACAACAGTGGCTGATCATAGTGCGCGCATGGACCAATTGCTCCTACCAACATAATACAGAAGCATTATAATTGCCTAACATATATTTAAAGTCTTAGACTGTGCAAGTCTCGCGCGTATTCCGACCCGTTTTAAGTATGCGGGTTTGATCCATTCACGCGTTATATGTTTGAACACGCGCGAGACTTGCACGTCTGTTCCTGCTTCACAACCATTCACAAATCATGCACTTGGGCTGTAATATGGTAACCTCAGCTGCAATACATGTTTTGTTTTAATCAAAACGGGGGCTCGTATAGCATTTTGTGGGAGTAGTTTCAGCGTGACTGTGTGTAGGTTTACTTACCTGCACTCCAACTGACAATGAGAACAGTTCAAAGTTCCATCTGCGTAACTTGTTTCAACACTTTTGATGCACAGTCCTGTTTAGAACCATGTTTAAAAGTATACTTAATGTAGTGCTGAAACTAGGATAAGATTTTAGGAAGGGGGCAAATTAAAACTGTATTTTCCGTCTGCATGCCTCTAAAACTAGCCCCTTTTTAGCATACTTGCTATTGACTACTTTTATAAGATAATCTGAGGCGAGTGCAAAAACAAATACATTGTTTGCGTGTAAATGGAAAAATAGTTTTTAAAACATAGAAGCTTTTACATTAAAGCTTCCAATTGGGGGCACGGGTGCGCCCGATCATCAACTATAGCTACGCCCAAGACTTGATGTAAAACAACGTATTGATAACGATAATAATCCGAAAAAGGTGGGTAACAGAGTTGGTGTATTTTTGGGAGAAAACTTAGATATAGCAAGGATCAATTAAAAGCTGTAAGACGACCATGCATTTCATATAGGATTCAGTTGTGTTCTTAATCTTGTTTTAGTGTAGGAATAATCAACGTATTAAATAATGTTTTGGTTAACAGATTTTTCAACACTAGCAGAATCAGATGTATTGTAACGAGAATAGGGACAACTAATCTTCCACCACAATGGCTACATTCAATAGAGGACTAAAAGAGGCATCATAATCAAGGAACATTAACAGCAACTACAACACGTGTTTACAAAATGAGTTACCTAGTGCATTCCTATGCATCTCCTGGCAGGCAAGATTTGTATCATAACTATGTGCCAGAAATGGTAAAATTAAAACTGGACGAAGTCGAATAACAAGAAATGGGAAAAAAATGGTTGCATGGACGTCACACACTGCAAAAACAGGGATGTTAATGTCGTCACATAAATATACCAAAAAAGAATCAAGGCTTACACCATTGGGTGTTTAAATAACACTAATTTCTGCAAAAACAATTAGAATTGTTGTTATTTTAACACCCCATGACGTTAATGTTGATTCTCTTTTCGGTATATGGTGTCAATTTCAACACCCCAGTTTTTGCAATGCGGGTTGCATGTGTGCGCTACTATAAAGGTAAAACGTATACGAACCATTTACTGTCGTGTTACACGCCAGTAAACTTTCGTCGTATCGATGCATGACATCGGCACACTGACAATTCTCCACAACCTCTCTGAAGTAGCAGTCTTTTAAACAAGCCTGACATGAAATCAAGAACAGAATCTCGTCAGTTACTGAAAAGGAACATATCTTTATTTTAGGTTGAAAAAAAAGAATTATTGACTAGAGCGGGCCTTGAACCTGATACCCTCGGACAAACGCTTCGGTACTTATACCAACTGAGCCATCTAGCCCTAATGTTGGTGGTCTCCCTGTTTTGTCAACATCTTTGTTTGGGAGTGCCAGTCGGAAGCCATTCAACGTGTAAATTGTTCAAACTATTCAAAATGTACCCATTCAGTTTCCCTCTAATGGTTTATTGCTTAATTCTTGGTATTACAAATGCTCTGAATATTCAGAATATTGATCATTCAAGGGTTGCTACTCAAAGTATGTTGAAACCTCATTCATTTATAATCGATATTGAAGGTTATAAACAATGAATTAGCTTTCTCGGCTTCCCGTACAATTTTGCAGTGAAGGTTTGGAGGGAAAGCAAGAACGCTCCATTGTCAACTTGCTACGGGCATGCCCTCAATACGTGCGTTGTTTTGTAGAAATCTAAAACGGCTGCACGAACATCGTGAAGTCGTCTGGGGATGGGGATCCATAGCAACACGTAATTTATTTATTTATTGTGATCATAGTTATGGCGAACCCTTTTATTCCACACCGGTACGTAATGAACCGGGAAAACGGTTTCGTGCAACCTGTTGAGTGCTTTTGGTGAGAGACTATAGACTTGATGGGTCTATAGAGAAGCTAGTCTCGTGCCTCGATAATGAAAAAAAAAATTGTATTGGTATTTTATGTGAGGTTGGTTCCATACTTTTCGAGTACAATCAGTTGAAAGATGGAAAATCTTACCGCCTGTGTATAATGGATGTGGTTAAATTCAGTTTTAAAGATGTTGTTCTCTCCAAAGACACGCACGCAGTCACCGTAAGGCGATGGTAACCTGTGTACAAATTTCTGTTAGAAAGAATATAGATAGGAATAAGTTGTCATTTCTGGATTATGTTTCTCGAGTTTAAAAGCAGGGTGTACTTTCGGTAATTACTCCACCAACCAAACATCTCTTTTTCGGTACATTTGCCCCAAGTGTATCTGGCTATATACACTGCAATGATAAGTGTCTACCCCCCCCCCTCCTGACTTTGGTGGGGTTTTTTACCTAGTAACTGGCTAGAAATGAGACAACTAAAGGGTAAAATAACACAAAGGTGTTGCGTAAGATATAATTACCCAATATCTGGGTAAGAATTTAACACAACCCTGGGTAAAATTTGGGTTGGGTGAGGTTTACCCAACGTTTGTGTCATGCAGGGAACATGGTTGTTTCTGTGTTAACATTATTTTTACTCATTATTGGGTAAACAATTGCACAGGGCTGAGTAAATTCTTAACCATCCTTAGTTGGGTAAAGGTTTTACCCAAGCTGACGACCATGTTCCCTTCTTAGCCTCAAAAAGGTAAGACTTTTACCCAATATTTGTTACAGTGTAACAATAATAATATTTTAGTAAAACTAACCATCACAAAGTGTTGTTGAAAAAACACAAACCGTATAAACATACATTTTTGTATAGTCTAACTTTCCTAATCCTGATCGTTTTGCAGTTTTTGTACATGCAGTTTATGATTGTTTTCATATAATTTAGATGCATTTCAATCAGCTGAATGTGATTTCCCTTTTAACGTTGAAACCAATAAACCATTTTCATCTTAACTACATGACACTTTGAGAGTTAGTTTCCATAAATTACGAACCGTTGAGTTTTTCGTCATTTGTGTAATTTTGCATGTGCGTTCATTTTTCCCAGCTCTTCTAACGCTCGGGTAAGGTTTTTTTAAACTATGCTCTTCTTTTCAGTTTTAACGACATTATTTCAATTTAGGCTTTAAACTTCGAGGAAATTAGCGTCCGGACATCCTTTATTATTTCATTAGAATCGATGCATGTATGAAGGCAATGGGTAACAAAATTAAGGCAATCATGTGCCTATTAGTGGTACAGAAAGCTCATGCTGCTGTCTTCCCTCGCTAAGTATAAACACAACCAATTAACTTGTATTCGAACGCTTTATCCGTGGATATTAAACGTGCTGCAGCGTAGATGCTTGCGTACTGACATTATGGTCCGATATAATTAGAGTCTTTGGCTTTGATTTCTATTTTGATTTTATTTGTTACTGGTGTTCTTTTCATAAACTGTTTTCTATGTAATTTTCTTATGGCATTTTTACTGTTATGCGCCCTCGAACAGGCTGGTCCTGGAGAGAGCGCAATATAAATTCAATAAATTATTATTATTATTATTATTATTATTATAATTATTATATGAGATCGAGTTTACTAACTGTCCCCATCAACCTCGAACGAACAGAGGGTGTTTTTCACTCTTTCTTTTTCTTCTTCTTTATTTCCTTCTTCTTCTTTTTTTTTGAGGGGGTGGGGTGGTAGTTTGATTTCATTGTTTGTAAGGAAACTCTTCACTGCTTTAGGTCATACGAATGCAATGGCTCTAATCATGCATACACTATAGACACTTAAAAATACTTGAACAATTTCAGAACGGTATAGGCCTATTTTTAGTCGATAAAATACCAGTAGATCCCTGTACAACTGGTGACGTCAAAGCTTGTTTGCTGCAATGCGTAATTGATGTATTAACTGTCCAGCAGTTGTGCAGAAAGACAATGGTTTCCGAATCGCCAGCAAGTTGGGAAACAAACTGTTACGTCATCAGTACTAAGACCTATTAAGAGTTGATTTATCTTTAATTATTTTACTCTCCCATATGTTTTTCGGGATGAGTAAGGCCAAGTAAAATAAAAACACTGTTGATTGTCCCCGCCCTCATCCTGTTTTGAGGCAGCACCATTTTATTTCCCTTTTCTCACCCAAAAGACTGTTTTGTTCATGCATTTTCGCTTCATCTTGACAGCATTCTTTCGACGATTGACTTATTTTACTCAGTACTTAGTAGTTTCTTCAGAGCCAACAATTTGATTTTTTTTTTCAACTGATGTATTTCTTTACTCAGCCTAAGACACCGTATAAAACCTTGTTTCTTTATTTTTAGGGAGTGTTCATTATGCGAGCTTAGTGTTAATCTTGGCCTCAAGCTTCCTGTTTAATCGCTTCGTGTGAAGTGGCCCCAACAAATTACAAGAAGTTTTTACACAACTTTTCCAGCACTAAGTTTGTAAATTGAAAAGTGATTCTAAGCTTACTTTATGAACTCCAATGAATGTTTCCCTCCCTGGTGCAATGTTGATTCCCTCGTCCTCGGGAAAGGGCATGTTAGACTGACTGTGGATGCAGATCCGAACCCCAGCACCATTTTCCAAATCAGGTATGTACTGATGTTGCTCAATTAACAACTCCATGGACAGACCTGCGAAATAATGGAGTCCGTAGGCAGTTTTAACAAGTTATTTCAAATCAATTGTCTTGGTAGACACAATGCGGGGTGAAGTGGAGTGGATTAGACACTGACCGAGTAACAACAATGGAACTTTAATCAGAATTTCTGGTTTGTGCTCACCAGATATATGGAATTGGCATTTGGTTATTCCTTTGGGTTATTTTTGTGTGGATAAACTTCCACACACAAATTTGCATCCAAACGTTAAATTTCCCCATGGTCCCACGTCACCTCCAGCCACATAGGCCTAAATCGCAATTGGATGAATAGCACAAAGTTTGTACAACCTTTATTTTACCTGAGAAGGTTTGCCAAGTGCTAATACCACATGCATGGAGATTGTGCAATTGTTGATTTGCTGGGTGTCATGGGAAAAATGACTAAAGTGAGACCACAATCAAGTGGGTTGATCCTTTGATTTCCTCCGCCCTTGGTATTTCAGATGTGGTAAAAACATGGGGAAATAATTGGGGGCTAGTTGCCTTATTTTATATGGGAGGCTTTTCCACACACATATGCCTCAGAATACAACTGGGAATGTTTGTGTACCGCAGGGTCATAAACAGTGGTAAAACAAATTAATCTCAATGTGGTATTTTGCAGGAATTATTTGTTCTCCACCAGTAAAACAGATTTAGAGACGGTTCCCAATTTCATGGCACTGCTTATGTGGAATTCTGCGCTCGCGACCCAAAGAATCACTCGATTTGCAGGGTGCACCGTAAAGCGCAGAATTCTACGGCAATGTGCGTCATAAAATATGGCCCAGCACTTTCCAGGTACACACCACCTCTTCAACTTGCATGATGCATTATAGATTTTTTAAAATGTACCACGAACAGCTAATGTGCTACATAAGTCAAGGATTATTTCACCCGAGTATAGGATTGCGTGTATCATGTTCAGTGCTTTTGGGAAACTTTTATTTCCCATACAATGTCTTAACGTGTGAAAGAAACAAAACGTCCGCATTTTCCAAATATCTGCTTTGACTCCAGCTCCGGCTTGGCTTCTGGCATCGATTTTTAGAGCTGTGTACATTTGTACGGTGTTCCCAACATCAAACAAAGCCCAGAGCTAGCCGGAAACAAAGCCTCAAATCAGAGGTTTGGAAAGCACGTATAACCTCGACATGAAAGACAATCTTCTCATCGCGGCCATCATAACTGAACAGGTTGCGTTTAGTGGTGTATTAATGTTACTACATACCATAATTTGGTCCAGATTTAGTGACATTCAGTTGGGGTTTGCTGTCTTGTCCAGAGTTGAAAGTAAAACAGTTACCAAAGCGGTAGTTGTAGAACATTGTAAAGTTCCTTTTAATAAAGAATACCAGTAAAAACGTACTTAAAATGTATACCCTTTGCAGAGATCTATACACAATGTATAATTTATTATATTTCATTTTATTCGGGAAACCAAATATTTAGCTGAAAAATTGTTTCCCTACACCGATATATGTGGTATGCATGGATTTCCCGAGTCATGAGATAACTCGGTTACATTCCAACCTATGACACCCGAGGCCCGCCTTTCTAGACCATAGACAAGAGGTTGCCCAGTGACACGAGGCTAGTTCAAATCATGTAATCATCAGCGAGTACTGTAGCAATCTAATCGACGAATACTTGCATCGGGGGAAAACATTTAGGTTGGTGTTTATCCTACACCAATGTGTGATGAGCAGCGTGTTTAGCCTATAAAAAGGATTTAAAATTAATTTTGTTTTTATATTTTTATTTTTTTATTTATTTATTTTTTTTCCCTCAAGAGTGTCCATCACAAACCAAATCAACCCATGTTTCAAACTACGCATTGGTGCCGGGGAAAATGTTGCACTTGAGTTCAAACACCTTTCGGCTGAAAAATAACGGGATAGGCCCAAAGCAGTTTTGCTTGTTTCAGTCATCCAGTGCATTTAGGGAATTGTATGACACTTGGGAGTGTACTTGACGCCAAAGACAATTTTGGCCCAAAAGTGCGTTGACATTGTATGAATCGTTTAAAGTGAAGCTGCATGTAAAAGATTTTAGCGAGACTTTGTTTGTCTTTTTGTAATTTCCGACGGAAGTAATCGGTGAAGAAAAGATGATTTTGTCCGGCAGGGTAACGCAAGGCAGAGCTGACTGCGTCTGAGCGGGCGCAAGAAGCCACAAACGGCAAAAAATAAGAGCTACCACTCAACCAGTTAGAAGAGAAGAAGGTCAGGAACCAAACTTTGTCTGGGCACCTCCTCTGCAAGCATTATTTATTATCCTGTGGAAGAACAAAATGAAAGGTTTTTCTCCAAGTTCAGTGAAAAGGGAAAAGAACAGAGGTGTTTTTACTTCTTTATATTATATGTTTTTGTTGACTCTTCCTCGGTTGAGCTATACCTATTTGAGAGTTGTTTATGTTAAAACGCTAGTTAGTGTTAGGGTCAGATTGATGAAGTTTAGAGTTGGGATAGGTAATAGTTCGGGTTAGTAGTGATGGTTGATTGGGGTTTGTGTTTAGTAAGAGTTGTGGTTTAGGTTAGGGTTATGGTCAGAGTTAGAGATTCAGCCACATAGAATAACAAAGAAACATGATCTTACTCTGGGGAGCAGTGCTTTGTATTGAAGGTGCATGACAGCAACATTGTATCAAGTTCGTGTCCAGTGGTATGTCTGTCTTTATACGGCATTGCACCGACGGTATCCAAAACATTGTTCATCAACTGATGTTTTGGGTCTTCTGCCGTGAAGTTCGTGATGTGGTGCCATTTTGGGAACGACTGAGAGAGGGAAAAAGATGTGCTCTTCAGTTTTCAGCAGAATGTTAATCATGGTAAGGAAAGAAAAATAGTGGGGTTTTTTTTTACAGTTCCTCCCTTTTCAGTTTTCAATTCCCAGTTTGTTTTCGCCTACTACTTTTGTTTACCTTTTTTTTAAGTGTTACAACAAGTTCAAAAAGGAAAACCCAAAAATGAACACGCATGATTGGTATCTTTACAGTTATATCAAAGCAGAGCAAAAAGTGCCATTGTGCAGTTTTAGGGAGATGTATGCTATTCGTAGTTACATGTTCTTTTGTGAAATCCTAAAAAGTTTCTAGTTTTGCAAATCACATACTTTAGACTTATCAAGGTGAGGCATCGTGACGTTGGAATCATTGTTGCAAGCAGGATCACCAATGATTTGGCATAGCTTTGTTTTGACGATGGGGGCGTCCTTCCTGATTGGGTTTAGATTACACCACGTCACAGCAGGGAACTCCATCGACCGCACTGACCGTACCTCGATGTTAACATTTATTGGCCAGCTGTAGTATCTGTAGTGAGACCGGGTGAAATTGACTACTGCTTCATGTTCTTGCCGAGAAAGCAAAATGTACACCAAAGATTGTTCTAATTATTTTGGGATGATGAGCTTTTCGGTAATGATCGCAAAACAAATGAAAGATAGGGCCTAATAATATTATGAACTTTAATATAAATACCAACTGTCCTTTGAAATAAAATCCGTCCTCAACATTGCCGTGATGCACAAACTGTGTGTGGGGGGCATTGAAAAGTTAAATTTAGAGCCAACCGTTTTGGGTTATTGTGTGTGTGGGTTTCACACAATAATGTAACGATAATTCAGACTTTTCTGACTCCCACATTGGCATGAGGGAATTGAATTATAAGGATGTTCTTTAAATATGTGCCGAGAACACGACTTGTACGAAACCTATTATGTTTTGATTTTGAAGCATTTCAATCTGATTGTGTAGACGACGGCAATTAGATCAGAAAAAAATATTACTTGTAACGAAATTGAACGTCGTTAAAATATTGTTATATAAATAATACGTGCTCATCTATTGGCCTGGCTTAACCCTGAGTTTTGTTTTCCTGCCCTCTTCTAACGACGCCACACTGACCCCTTGTGATTGACACTTCCTCTAGGATGTGTGGCATTGTACACATACTTTAGGATACCATGGCATATGAACTGACCAGTGTACAATGAGGTTAAGACAATGTCAACATTCAAATAATATGTCAGCGTAAGCTGACTGCGGCCTTTACGGCAGGGTTTTACTAAAAACAAGCAAAAATGTTGTAGAAGAATTTTTTACTATTCTTTAATGTAGTATTCCCTGCACTGACAGCACAATACTGCCGACGGCTATTAAAATAAGGACAATGGAAAGCTGCCGTCTAATTGGAAATGTTTCCGCAATTCTCTTAGTCGATATCAGGATCACTGCCACACAGTGAATACGGCTTAGGGATTATATCTGCCTCATTGTCAATCCTCATTATTCCAAGATGGCTCAAGATAAGCGGCGGATATTGCTAGAATCGTCTAAAAGGTTTTAATTAAACACACATCTCAAATTCTGGGACAGTTTGATCGGGTAATCAACTCGTGCGGTAGTGAATCGGAGTCCTCGCCTGGGCGACAGACTAAACGGAATTTCCTTTATCGCATGAGTCTGAAATGTACATAACAAGCAATTCAAATGTCTTTTATTTAAAAAAGAAATCAAATTTCAATGTACTCTTGGAATTTGTCGTTGTATAGCAAGTCATTGACTCTGCTACATCATAGCAAGGAGGTAGAATTCAGCAACCTCCAAGTCCCCCCCGTCCCCCTAGTGACTGGACCCCGACCCCTATTCTTCAATAGTGACTCATTAAATAGCGGAAGTTATGACAACCACGCTGTACCGGAATTGGCGACTACACTTACGTCTACGGCTGTAGCTAAGGTTGTTGCTTAGGAGACTACTGTATTATTTCAACGCACGATGACACAGAAATCCAGCCGTAGCCGTAGCTGTAGCCGCCAATTCAGACACGGCTTCAATTGCAACCTGTTGTTGCTTTCTATAAAGTTTTGTGTCTTCGACATTGATCTTCTGGGCCCAATGTCATAGAGCTGCTGCAGCACAAAAAGCAGCTGAGCGCAACAACATTATGCTTACCAGAATAATGTACAATTTGTAGCTGGTATCCTGCTCATTTCTGCCTAGCATAAATTGTTAAGCTATATTTTCTGCATAAGCAGCTCTATGGAATTGGGCCCTGGTGTGCTTGCTCCTGCCTCACACGAACAAGGCTAAGATGATACACCTTGTCCAGGGCCTAATTTCATAAAGCCTGCAAGCACCAAAACTAAGCAGAAACCGGTTACCAGCCAGAATTCCACACAGTTTACATTGCTGAGACTGGTGCTCCACTCATTGTTTGTTAACAGCTTTATGAAATTGGGCCCTGGGGACAATAATCTCATGTTCAAAGTTAAGTGCGGGAACAATATATTCTAGGTCTCTGGATCTCGTCTTTCGCCAAGGAAAAATTGAAAGAAACTAAAGACAAAAACGTACAAATCTCCCGCAAAGAGGTCACTACTGTAGCATAAATTAATCGTCTTGGAAACTTTCGATCACTCCTTTCTTCGTTTATATACACAAATAAATAGGCACCTAAACCATCTTGCCCCAAAACAGCGCTATGCATTAGGAAAGCAAACTTGCCTGTTATTTAAAACATGTACATACTTTTTTATCAAGAAGGAGCTCTGGTACAGGAACATGACGAATCCAGTGATGAAAAGAACACTCCAGGAGAGTTTTCGGATCTTTGTCTCGGCCCGTTTGATATTGGGGATGCCATGGGCTCCACTTTTCTCCAGTCGGTTTCCAACTAAGGACAAAATCCCCTTATGTGAAGTTTCTTTTCCGCGTTGTTTCGGCTCAACGTCAGATGCCATTTTGTCATAAATATTCCCGAGTGTATGCAAAGATAGCTGTAAAAACAGCAGCAGGCTCTAAACACTGCAGACTTTGCCAGTCGAGGTTATAGTATTAAAGGTCGTTAGTGGTCGAAATGTCGGTATGTGTCAACGTGTATGATTCGTCATACAGTGCCCCGCAGTCAAGAAAAAGATAAATGATACCAAGTTGCATGTCTATTTGTTGCCAATGCATGTTCATAATCAGGAGTTATTACGTGCGCCCACCAGTCCTAACAAGACACTTTGTTATTCGTGCGACTTGGTAGCGCATGAGTAAAAACGGCGATACGGATAACTATTGTGTAGGTATAACACCATTTGCAGGACAGTCGGGGAGTTTTTTTGTTTGTTGTTGTTGTTTAGAAAGGCCTAGAACATTCCTGTCGGCTATCCGAGATTCCAATAATAACTGCTAGTTGTTATAGTTATAGCGTATTACAATAACGTATTGATGTGCTTCACATTAGTACCCTGGTCATTGGGCCACTAATCTTTCTCAGCTCCTTGGGGAGTATACAGCCCTGGGCTGCTGTGGCGCTCCGAAGGCTTTTTCGTAAAAACAATTTCAACCTCTACCCTCGCAGGTAACCCATTTATACCCCCAGGTGAAGTGTCAGGACCGGGATTCGAACCCACACCTCAATGACTAAACCACAAGCACTTGAAATCGATGCTTTAAACCGCTCAGCCATGAAACCTTAGAAAGGCGTTTTACGCTGGATGTTCTGTTTTCTTGGTGCTGCTGCTGTTGTTGTTGTTGTTGCTGCTGCTGCTGCTGCTGCTGCTGCTGCTGCTGCTGCTGCTGCTGCTGCTGTTGTTGTTGTTGTTGTTGTTGATGATGATGATGATGATGTTGTTGTTGCTGTTGCTGTTGGTGCTGTTGGTGCTGATGTTGCTGCTGCTGCTGCTGCTACTGCTGCTGCCGCCGCCTCCGCCGCAGCCGTCGTTGTCAATTGCTATTGTTGTTGTTGTCGTTGTCAATTGATATTGTTATTCGACGTTTTTTTCTGAACCTGCGAAAGTTATGTATTAAAGCTCAATTTTGTAACATGAGGACAGACCATACACTCCAGCTTTGTATTTTAATAATAATACCAAATATGTTAAAAACTAGTATTTCAGATAGGTTACCCCATACGTCATTACCACTGGCCATGAATTTAACAAAAAGGAAACTTTAAGCTGCAACTTTTTTGCAAATCTATATTTATACAACAGCTAATATATAAAGTGATTCTGTTACAATAAAGTGGAATAAAGATAATATTTTCAAAAAATACATTTGGTAACTAATATAATTATGTTATACTTTTCTGACAAAATGACACTAGGGTCTATAAACCAAAACAAGACTGACCGGGAGTTTCCGCGTAGTTAACTCTCCAACATGATTAACATTAGAGGCATGGTTAGAAGCACGCCCCCATAAGTAAGGAACAATAACACTGAGGGCGTTTTCGTTCTTCTCTTCTATAATATGTTATAGCCACTTGTTAAATTAAATTTTAAGATGAAGTTTGCATCCAGTTAAGTTCTTTCTACCGTAGCGTTTGCCACACTACTGTGCCAGTGTTAGTGTATACTTCTACGGAAATTACTATGTTATCTTGAAAGAGATACAATCAAGTGCTTGAGATTTATTTTAGCTCATCTGCATGTAGTAAACATTTTGGTCAATTTGTCTTCTACAACTGCGTCTCCATTCTTCGTTCCTGCCTACCAAGTTGGCATGGGCCTGGACCATTACATAGTGTAAGTGTTGAGATTTTTCAGGAAAAACTAGAATCTTGAATCTAACATTCATTTTCTTCCTGATTTAAGTCTACAAGGCAACCTCGTTTAACAATGAATACTATGTACATGCGTTCACTCGCAAAGCGTGAAGATGCGCCAGCTGAGGAAGCCAGAGCACAAGGTGCAGAGATAAGGAAGATGCAGCGTCACGAGAGAGCGGTCCATCCCGAGGAAGCATCCCTGAAATGCATAAACTTTGGCCGTCAAACATCTGCTATGATTAGCCTATATTCTCATGAAAAGGCGTGCCAACTCAAACTCCAAAGCTTGACCCCCCCCCCCCCGATAGTCATACTCGTTTGGCGAGTGACAGCCTATAATGCTTGTTGTGGCTGAGCGGCCTTAAACACTGAATTCAAGTACTGATGGCTGAGTTATCATAGAGTGGGTTCGAATCCCGGTCGTGACATTTAACTTTAATTGCTTCTCATTACCCGGGAGTAAAATGGGTACCTAGACATTGTTGGTGTCAATAATTAGCAACCCACTCACAAATTTGGTTGGCTGCTGATTTTGCATACCGGTACTCGAAAATAGTAATAAGTTACTTGAGGAACGCTTAAAGAAAACCGGAAGTAGTATAAAAGTATATGGCGGCTTTATGTCTAGTAAAAGTGCTTCGTCAATGCATATTTTCATTGTTATGTTTCAATGATTATTATTGTTACTACTATCAATATTATTATTATTATCATTATCATTATCATTATCATTATCATACTCTATATAAACATGATGTGCTCGGATGGGTGATCTCACTCTTTATCTAACAGCAATCTTTTATACGTTTCCAAACTCGTATCAACCTATACACAACACTATGAACTCAGAATGAGTCAAAATAATATTCCAGATAAATAATGAATGCATTATCTCTCCCCTGGTTATCTTGTTCGGCCTCCGGCTCGGCAACTCCGGAAGGCCAGTTGGACCACATCCACGATGATCTCCAAGAACTCACAAAGTGTCAACACAGAGACGCCAATCCATAGGCCTACTTGACCGCCTAGATCGCTGGCCATTGTGCTCAACTAAAATTATGATATAAAAGTTTACAATTTAAAGAAACATTTTATTTCAAATCTACGGAGGCGTATTGCCGCCACATGAAAAAAGTCTCCCCCTTATCGTGTACGTACAGGATAAGTTATTGTGTACGTACAGGATAAATTTGAACTTGTTGTGTACGTACACGATAAGTTATCGTGTACGTACATAATAACTTATCCTGTACGTACACGATAAGCGAGAGATTTGTTTTATTCATGTGGCGGCAATACGTTTCCGTATAAATCTTTCTAGAGACTTGGCTAATCAAATCCCAACAGACAAACAAAGACCGAGATTCTTATGGGGGTCTTAAGTTAGAAAACTTTTAGAGGAAGGAACAAAGTGTACACTTACCGTGTATGCTTCTGTTTGATAGATGTCCTCATATTCCAACGAATCGTAGTAAATGTTCACTCGTAAAACGTTTTCCCTTATAAGTGAAAAAGTACCACAAAATCGTATTTAAAATATAACAAAGATTTGTTTGTTAAGTCTGTCTAGAGACTAATTATCACCCGGGTGCAATTTCCTCTGATCTGCACCTCAATGTTCAGGTCAAAGTGGCATTCAGACATTTCAGCACAAATCTAGGTACTGCAATTATTTAAAACAAAGCAAAAAACAAATTTTCTGTTTAGTAGCTGTTACGTCGGTATTAATTGCGCGTTACAAAAGAATTTGACGAAATTGATTTCGCCTGGAGCAAGCTCACAAATTAAACTTTACCTACTATTAGTATGGATGTGTTGTGTGAATAAAAAAAAACATGAATAAAGATAATTCACATCGCCTTGTAACAAAAACAAGTGGGCCAAGGTATAAAAAATAATTTAATTTCAACGAAGAAAAGATTTAATGAAAGTATTGCTCTTCCTCTTGATTTCTTTGTCAAACAACAGCAAAATTATATGAATCTCAACAAGTTTTTCCTCGGATTTATTATTACCACATTATACTAATTAAAGGTGGAAGAAAGGGGGGCGGTGGGCGTTTAAAACAGTTCAAGCAGGTAAAATTGGCACAAGTTAACCCAAAGGCTGCTAAAACTGATTGACCCACAAACTAAAAGCACATTACACAGAACGCCCAAAATGTTGGCAAAATCCGCTTGTCCCGAGCAATAATTAACTTTGACCGGGCTGGACCGAGTACAGTTTTTATTGCGCCAAGTATCCGGCCAGCCCAATGCTGGTCCATCCAGTGATAGTACATAGTTTTAAGACAAAATTTGAAATTGGGGGAAAATGGAGTACTGGTCACAGTGGTGGTGGTGTCTGGGGAAATTACAGGCGTTGGTAGAGCGCCCGGTACGTTATTCCAGAGGTCGAAAGTTCAAGTCCCACTATTTTCAACCCAAAAATAATTTTAATTCACCCACTCAGTTTCCCTTGTGGTTTACTACTTATATTTTGAGATGAAAATTCGCATCCCTCTTAAGGTGATCCATCGATCTGCCACTTCCCAGGTTGTATCCTAAACTTGGGTGTGCTCCCTGACTATACAGCAGTTGTAACGGTTGCTTGGCTTCTGACTGGCACCGTCAAATAAAGATGTTGACAAATTAATTTGACCGCCAACATAGGGCTAGATAGCTCAGTTGGTAAAACGCCACCGGTACCTGAATCCAGAGGTCACAGGTTCAAGTCCAGCTCTACAGTTTACTGTACGGTCCTTTGTTCAAACGAAAATTAACATTAGCACGGCTCTAAACGTTTATGTTCTACGAGTACTTACCGAACAAAGTTGTCGTTATCCTCAATGAAATCCACAAAATCGTTGCTCACTTTCCGTATGTTATTGTTTACTGTGTCCTGAGTTCGAAATTCAAAAGATGCATGTATAAAAGGTTTCTTCAGCAATCACCTATAGAGTATGTTAGTTTGGCCTGCTTAGCAAATGAGAGGTTGAGTGTTTGGGTTCTGTTTGTTTGTTCGTTTGGGGGGGGGTTCCGTTGCTGTTGTTGTTGTTGTTGTTGTGCTGTTGTTGTTGTTGTTGTTGTGTTTTTTTCAATAATACGTTGAAATATTAAACACAAAAATTCCCATTAATTCCATTAACTTAAAATTTAAAAGAGACAACATTACTTTATCAAAACCCTGCATTTTTTTTAGTAATTTTCATGAAAACTGATTATGCAACAATAACTGCAGATGTATGGCAACCTTTTGAACTTACTTCATAATTACGATTTGGCCATTGAGAATTACTATGGGTCAGTTCAAAGACCGTGTCACTAGAAATAAAATAAAAAGGAAAATTAGTCATTGAATTAGAAATTGTAATTATCATAATTATCATTTCTTGATTACGGAATGCGTTCATTCATTCGTCGTTAGGGCTGAGCTTTACTTTTCAAACTTAAGCTTGAATCAACAAATTAATACTAATTACTTACTTGCAGGAAAATTGGCAGTGATTACATTTCAACTGACCGGAAGTAAAACTGTTTTCAACCTTTTCAAAACAATCGTCTGTCGAAAAATGAGATACAGTGTGAAGTTTTAAAAAGTTTAACACATTGGAAACGAGCTAAGGCAATGGTAAATCAATTCTTGAGAGGTAGGCCCACATAGCCTTAGTTTTCATATATTATTTCAATAATGTCTCCATTTAGGACTAATGCAAGTCTACACAGAATTCGAGTCATGTGAACGCTAGATGGCAGCAAACTTACCAGGTCAATTTCCATCTGAGGGGTGCACCCTCACTAAAAAGAGAGACAACAGAGCGACAGCCTCTTGAATACTTTGTAGGGCCTCAAAATATTCTTCATAGACAGATTTGAGAGTCACATGGGGGTCAGTTATGACCTTGGGGTTGTTGACTTCCAAATTGATGGATTTCTGATGATTTAGGACCTGGAAACGTGTTCGCATTTTTTGTCGATAGATGTAGAGCCATTTTTCAAGATTGATGCTCGGACGTTTGGCAGTTAACACAAGTGTAGGGTGTTTTTATTTGGCGAAAGAATAACTCGACGGACCTTGGGAAACCCAAACATGTCAAATAGCAGGGGATCAAAGTTTAGGAGTCATTGAATAATTGTCTCCTTGCTGTATAAAGCTGAGAGACTTTCAAGTTTTTTGCACTTTTCTGTGTGTTACAATAATGGGAACACATTTATTTAGTGGGATGCACCCTGAGAAAAAATAATTGTTTTACCTGGTAGTCTGCTGCCAACCAGTGCCCCAAAGGTCTGGCAATGCTCAAAGGTTAAGAGGGGGGCAATCCTACAATATCTATAGAGACACACTTCAGCACATTCTCAGGACTGGGTCTGAAACTATACTATAGCGGTCTGGGCTCCAGTTCACACACGCTGGTCAAATTACTCGTAAAAGCAGAATACGTTTACCAGCCAAGTTTCCAAGTAAAAACATTGCTGCTGGTTTCCTGAAGATTTTTGTAAAACAGTATTGGTTTTTTGTTTTTTTGTTTTTTTGTTTTTTTTTTGGGGGGGAGCACAACAAGAAATTGGGCCAAGTCGTTACGACTGTGCAAAAGAGGTTTTTGTGTTTTGGGATAGAGTACACATAGATACTAACCATCAACCGTTGTGGAATTGCATGCTCTATCAGACTCACTGTATCTGTATCGGACGTCCGCACATCCACATTTCGTCAACACTTCGTCAAAGAAACAATCTTTTTCGCAAGCCTAAATCAAATCAGACAAATAAAAGAGAGAGAAAATGTTTACTCTCTCACGTGAAGACACTTGTCTAGTTTATTTCAAATCTTTGGACATACTAAAATACATAACATATGCATTAATATAGTTCGTGTCAAGACAAAAGCTTAAAAAGCTGCCATCATAGATTTGTCAGAGCCACTTTGGTAGCATTAATTTGTTTGAAATTCATTATCTTTTGATCTTCGATCATGTAAGAGGCTGTTGTCGTGATGCATTGACCCACATCTGCCTGAATGCGGGATTTCCCCCTTTCTTTGAACTCTCAGGATAGTGATATGATGGGGGAAATATATGTAGTTTTTATGACGAAAAATATAATCGCAATAAAATGGGGTGTTCTTTCTAACGGTATACCATTTGATGGGGTCTGTTATTTGCAAGCCAGTTTATAATGAATGTTTATTGTACTGTGACCAGTGGAATACGGGTTCTATATAAGCTCCAATACTTGGACGAGATTATTATTCTTAATGTCAAAAGGACCAAGGTGAGAAAAAGCAGCAAGTACTTCAAGCGATGATAATATACACCTAAATAAGGTCTGGTTTTATACAAACACTAATAGTGCAGCTGTAATTGTCTTTGTTCCTTGGCCCTTATTGTTGAGTAAATGTGAGATTCTCAGAACGCTAGGTGGCAGCAGGCTTACCCAGCAAGCTTGCATTGTTTACGTAGATCGGAGCATGGGCACATTTATGAGAATAAACTGATTTAGCTGGTAAGTTTGCTATTATATTGTCTCAAAAGTCTCATGTTGGTGTATTTTTAATCAATATAAAGACTTAACATAAATTAATACTCACCTCCCGAGTGTATTCTATATGTTGGAACTTGGCCTTGAAAATGTTGTCTCGGCTGAAATCCGTGACGCATGGACCATACGGGTAAGGGAGTCTGTTTATCAGGACCTACAGATGGAGGAAGAATAATTCCCATGTTACAGAGGAAATGTGTCATGTTAGTAATAGTATTATGAATAGCAAACACCTCTATCTACGTGTTCCTTACCCGACGCATTCCAATGAACGTCTCCGTTCCGGGAGCAACGTTAGACCCTTTATCTTCAGGGAATGGCATGTCAGTCTGGTTGTGAACCAAGAAACGAACACCGGCCCCCGTCTCCACATCAGTGATATACTGATCTTGCTCAATGTAGAGTTCCATACTCAATCCTAATTAAGACAAGTAATTTTCTGTCAGCATGTTTGGAACAACACATTACCTAACGGTTCGCATGTTTGGTATGTATACATATAACAAGAAACAATTATATCACGAAAGAAAGCGTTGGTTTAAAAAGTTGATTTGAGTGGTATGCGTCACAATCGCTTTTGCTGTTACAGTTTCGAAGAAAAAAAAGCTTTATTGATTATAATATTCGGAAACACGACAAATCAAAAGCATTTTTAGAATTGTTCTTGCAAGTCAGGACGAAAGAAACACACGTTGTTGATTGTTCCTTCACGCACCTAGTCATTCTAGTTTTGTTAGTTTAGTTGAATATGCAATGTCGGTTGAAAATGCAAATTTATGTCCAAATGTCGTCGAGTTTAAAATTTAACCCAGTTACACCATTACATCAAGAATAAGCGACAATTTCCGTCTCCAGTTGATTCATTCAACTATGTCGTATCTATCATTATAGTTTTTGTGTTATTATTAATTTTTTCAATTGAAGATATTTATTTACCATATGCTGGCCCTGATTTGGTGACGTTTAAGTTGCCAGTTCCATTGTGGCCGGAGTTGAACGTGAAGCAGTTTCCATATCGAGAATTGTAAAAAGTAGTGAAGTTCCTAATATGAAGTGACATTAAGAATAAAGTCAAATTACTTAGGATATGATATTACGTACCTTATGGACTTCTAATGATTGATGATTAGTTATATTAAAAATTTATTGTTTTGTCTTATAGAAATAATTATTACTTCATAATCATGTAATAAAACATGTCATAACAAATTTGTATTTCTTTAGTAAGATCTGAAAAATAGTATTAGCTGTTGCAAACTGCTTACCAACAAAAAAGACCTATAGTATAAATTGGTACATTTCAAAACTGACAATTTTGAAACATGTGCCGTAAAGTTTACATTTGCTTCTCGTCACATGTAGGCCTACATTAAAAATAAATACTGTACTACAATGTTTAAAGGTATCAACAATATATATTAATATTGAACTGACAACGCATTACAGTAAAATTTGCAAAAACAACACACCAAGATTACATACTAAAAGTACCGACCATTTAAACAAGAAAAAAATACCCTACGATTTGCACAAACACACAAGGGATAATCAAATGTCAATAAAAAGAAACAAATGTGCAATATCCAATGTTTAAAATCGAAATAAAAGTAAACATTCGCTGTGCAAACGTATTTTATATATGCAAATGTCTACGTTGGAAATGATAACCTCAATATTAAATAAAAAATACACCCAAAGTAAATAATCAATCATTTAATTGTTTTTAAATAATAAACAGTATTTGATTGTCTACGGTGAATATTCTTAATTAGTACAATGTATATCGCTGCTCAAAGCAAAGTCGATCAGGGGCGTAGCCTGGGGGCTGGAGGGCACCTGCCCCCCCCCCCAAATTTTAAGTTGCCACCCCTCCCCCCGTGCCCCAAGAAAAACATCGTGATAGTGCTCACAAAAATAACATAAAAAAGGAAAAGAGAAAAAGAGGAAAATGCTTGTTTGTATAATCTAATGTATTGAACGATCGCAATCGGGATCTCTACCGCGGCCGCAACATGCCAAGAACATAAAAAATAAATAAAACTTGAACTTGAAATGAATGATTGACACAGCTTGTTCTGCTGGCATTTAAGAATTTGAATGATCTTTGCGAGCTAATGCATTTGGCTGATCTTATTTGATTAGTGAATGTGATAAGATTGAACTGCTCTTTTGAGTGTTGAACGCTGATGGGACGGAGCTTCCATTTGGTAGTGAATGAACTTAAATGAGCCAGGTGTTAAATTGAGGTCTATGTCTTAAATTGATCAGGAAACCTATAGGCCTGCATTCTGCAATGCACAACTGGATTTAGAGAAGCGTGTATCGAGAACACCGCGGTCATGAAGTTTGTCTTACTTTTAGACAATCTGAGACTGTGATTTGCCAGATAGAGTACGAGATAATGAACCCTAACCAGCCCATTGTCAAGACATTATATTACCGGCCTGGGGGAACAGTGACCAACCCCCCCCCCCCACGTCACCTTGTTCAAAGTGATGGCTATATAAGCCTGTGGCCGTTAGATCCTGACTGAATTTCAGCTTTTAGACGATAACATAATTAAAGAGCTTACACAGGTGAGCAGTGTTTTTTCTGAAACGTGCATTTGAGTAACATTCTCTGGAGCATGTGCCCGGTGGTTGATCTTTCGTTGTACGGTAAGGAACCCACGATTTCTGTCACCTTCTCAAAGGTCTGGTAATCGTCCTCTTCGTTGTTATAGCTGATGTTCTCCGTGTTCCAGTCGAAATAGCCCTAAATTAATGCGAACAAGACAATTTACAAGGGGGGATACTGGTCGGTGTAAACACACTCTAAAAACACCCGGGTCATTATTTATCCGGACTCCGTGACCTAGGGGGCCTGACCTGTTTACGGGCTAGGCCGACGCAGCAACTGGTGAAAAAATTGGATTTCATCTCCGGACTTTGTGCCAGTTTGACCCGTTTCTGGGTCATTTTGAAACCGATTCCGGGTCGTACTGACCCAAAAATGGGTCAGGCTCCACGAGACCCGGCATGCGGGTCAATTGCTTATGATCAATGATGAGTGTTATTAATCCAGGGCCATGGGCACTGACCATTAGGGTAAGGCTGTTTTATGTACACACGTAAGCTCCTATACTGGAGCTGAGGCTTGCAGTTGTAATAAGATTTTCAGGATGAACAAACTTACACTAAACCTAATGTGTGCTACAGCTACTGCACTCACCAATAGGATTTAATCATTGGAAGAATTTAATCACGGGAGAAATTCAAGGAAGGCTGATGTTCTAACATCAATTGCATTTGCTTGAGTTAATACTATCCATGGAAAAAAGTGACTGTTAATTTTGTAATGTGTAACAATAACAATATAAATATAATATAAGAAACTAACGGAAAAGAACATTAATTATGGAATAGTTGAACAGATGTTCGAACTACTACAAACAACTCTTCAGCTCATGAACAACAAAAGTAATCAAACATTTCCTAAGCTTCATCTGTGTTTACTCACACATTATTGTTTACGAGCAAGTTGACACTAATGATTACATTGAGGGGAGCGGGGCTATCAAAGTAAGTTTACCAACAAAGCAAACTAGCAAACTGATATAAGACAAACCATCAATAGTCAAACAACTAAGATGAATTAAAACAAACGATTGTTAAAGAGGGAACCCAAGGTCAAATTGATTTTTGTGACTCACTCAGTTTCCAATAGATGGAGTTCTTATGAAAACAGAAAGGAAAATTGCAAGTTTCTAACCTCACAATCAAATGGTGTATTAAGATGCCCCTTCAAGTCTAATTTGTGTTCAAATTCAAAAACGTTCGATGACGGCAGATTTCAAACCTATGGTCTGAACATTTTGTTCCTTCCTGAATTTTGATGATACTCAAGCAAAACATAATTGAATTTGACCTTTTGACTGGCGCAAGAAATCCTTATTTGACCATTCATTTGTTTGTGCTGGCCGATGGCGTCAGACGTCATATTTCAAACTTCACTCTGAAAGAGTATCAAGTAAAATGACATTTTACACCATATAAACGTAAAGTAAGATAGCTGTAATTTTTCCCCAATTTCGTTCGGACTCAATTTATTTGAAAATGAGTACATCACAAAACTGAATAACCTTAGAGTCCTTCTTGAAACTTTGCATGCCCTCAAATTGCAACTAGCCCATCTAAACAATGGTATGGTAACTAAAAATTGTGTCAAATTAGTTTGGTCTCAGACTGGTACGAGGAAAGTTAGTATTCATTACCGTTTTTCTCTACTGGGAACAAGACGAAGATAGTGGCAGCAGCATTTTTGCAGTGTTTTATTGCGGTTTGTCATATATATTGCTTCACTGCGCGCCGTATAGTTTTAATTGTTTGTTCTTTAAACAATTCTGGGGCGGTGTGAGAGAAGAGAAAAAGTGGTAAAATTGTATATGTTAATTACATCATCCACTGCAGGGGCTTCGGTAGACGAAGTGTTATTCCTACATTCGGGATTTTGACCTCCAATGAGTTCACAAAGGTCGTCCATGTCATCCAGAGCAGTCTTTCGGATTGGATTCAGATTACACCACGTGACAGCCGGGAACTGCGCCCTCCTCAAGTTACGGACCTCGACGTTTACGTTGATTGGCCAGCTGTAGTACCTGCAGTGTCAAGGGATAATAACGCTATTGGTTTTTGGAATCGAGTAGTCAGCACAAATCATTACAACTAAATGTTCATAAGAAACCATCCAATTTTTTTCTGTTAACATGGTCAAGTGTTCATAGTGCTTTATTTCGATGGAAACGGGTGACGTTTTGAGAAACAATTCTTTTCAAAGGAATGCAGTTTTAAAAAGAGGGGTTCCGAAATGTTTCAATCTGAGAATTGTTTCTCAGATTGTGTGTTCCAATTTATACGGATTATTCTTTATACCCGGACATAACCGCTCCAACTTTCCAACGATATTAAAAAGAAAACGCTACCACATTTTGAAAGGAAATGTTCACAGGTTATGTTCAATATATATTCATTTACATAAGATTAAAACAACCGAAAGGTTCCAAATACCAAAGGTATGACCTTCCTTTAATTAAACTCTGAAACGCCATGAACGTTGAGACATAATCTCATTTAATAATGTACTTGTAAATATGTTAAACAGTCATGTTATATCACTACTTAGATATGAAGATGACTCTTAATCAGTGCTGAAGTCGAGTCCCTGTTGTCCAAGGGGGAGTCCGAGTTCCGAGTCCTCCCCCTAGCTGGGGAGGACCCCCTCCCCCCTCGGTCCCGGGCTCGGACTCGGCGGGGAGTCCCCCTTCGGGATCCGTGTCCGCGTCCAATTCTATATAGTCCACAAAAAATGGACTCGCGTCCGCGACCGGTCTCGAGTCCTCCAGCAGTTTTTAACCGGGTTTTGGTTGTATATACTGTGGTATTAAAGTGAAGTAATAGCACAGTCTAGCCCTGCTGGCTGTGAATCTGGCACTCCACAACACAGGGTGTTCTCATCATTATCCTTGCACGAGCTCGTCATTAATTACATCTTAATCAAGACCTGTGGGTGATCATACTCTCCCTTTTAGTGTGCCCTTGTCCGTTGACATAACGGCTATTATAAATCGATCACTGTGAAGGACTAATAAGGAGTCCGTCAATACAAGGTTCAAATTCGTGCAGGGCTGTTTGTACGGCGTGTTTGCTTCTATTGTTGGGCGCATTGAGCAAAGTGTGATTCATAATGCGCTTTAGAAATGCTGTTTATTATTACTGTGGATTTAACCTTCCCAAAACCAATGGTGATCTTACTAAGTCAAATAATGTGTATAATACATTAATATATATAATATTAGTAATGTAAGTATAGTTTTGATAATGAAACTAACTTACCTTTTAAGGGGCGTTATAAGTCAATGCGAGGAAACATAAACAAAGGTGTTCCTTTTGAACAAGAAACTCAAGGGATAGCTCAAAATATATATTTAGTTCCTTATTCCTTACTTGTTTCAATCAGAATGGCAGTAATTAACCGGTATTGCAAATGAATACCATGTGGTGGAATAAGGACTAACAAACAATAATGCAATCTTCCATGATAAACATTTACCAATTGTTTTATATCCTGTTTAATTGTGTTTTTTTCTTGTCATTTAGCCTTGGAGAAAGACTACGCTATTCCATAGCATAAAGCCTACACACACACAACCTTACGGATCAGGTAAGTGGGGTCCTGTTATAATTGTTCTATATTCCCTTTTCTATGAAGAATTCGTGGGGTCAAAGTTGAACAACAACAAAATTTGTGGAGTCCATTTTTCCATTGTGTGAAAGACCCAACTAGCGGGTCCTTCTGTACGCCCACACACACACTCGCACAATAAGTTGATGCGAAAACTTAACTGTCAATCATTTCCTGAGGTGCCAAGCCAACAAAGCACCATCATTAATTTACTTTTGAGGCGTCATGGCAACATAACCTTTGATTTTGGTCTAGTTTAAAAAAAACGTCCAGCCCAGATCTAGATCCCATAGAGGTGTAAATGGTACGACACGATATTTAAGGGCGTGGAAGAAATTTTCTGCTGTAACGTTTTTCAAATAAATTCGCGCAAAATCATGGCAAGAACAAACTCAAATTTTCCTTTTCTTTTGGTTCTGATTATGCATTGGAGAGTATAGTAGAACATATTTTGTAAATTATCTTGATTTTGAAGCCGTTCTGAACCCATCCATAACTCAGAAGTTCGATCTGGTATAGGTACGCCTACCCACCCTCTAACCAAATAAGACTGATTTCACTTTTTGTTTTACCATGAGCTGTTAAATCACCAGGCGTGAGTGGTGGTCTTATTGTTAAGACATCTTCTCTAGAATGCGGGGGTCTTGGGTTCAAATCCTACCTGAATAGCCTGTGTGTTTGTTTCCTGCTGGTGTCGGACAGTACTGTGTATAGAGTGCTTACAACACCAGTGTAAGGAAAAAGGCCTGTCATATCGTTTTTGTTTGTTGCATATCCATTCTAATTAATAACATATTCACTTCATCATTTTTGTAGGGATGTTAAATTGTTAAATCTAAGTTTCACTAGATAATGACTGCCATACTCTTTATTCATCACATGGTTGAATAAAAGTTGGATCTTGAATCTTGAATCCACTTTCTGGTTACCTTCTGGCTAACCTGGGTACAGTGCAAGACTAATTGTCCGCCATTCCTACTTTAATGTTGTCACAATGTACCATGGATAGCGAGTTAAATGCCATGATTAAATGGTTTTATACACCGTGAAACAAGCATTTTCTGAACACTGACTGTGCTATAGTTCTAAAGATAGTCAAACACTTACTTCTTAATAACTTCATAACCTTGGTATACAAACATCCCAAGTCCAGCCAGGAAAAGCAGAGTCCATACCACCCGTCTCCTCGTAGACTCAGCTCTCTTAATATTCGGTATACCGTGGGCCCCACTGTTCTCAAGCCGACTCCCCACCAAGACCATTAGCCTGGTGTGCTGTAAATCATCCTGGGCCTTACGACCGAGCCGTCCGGTACCATCACCAGCACCACCACCACCGTCTTCGATCGTCATGGGTGCGACCCTTCCCGTCGACAGGGGAAGACTGCGAACAGAGCTTAACGACTCGGAAAGCATAACGGAGAAAACATTGTTGCTCAACGCAATAATTAGTATCTAACAATCCCCCGTCTCCGTTAGTTGGTGACGGTTGGTTACATCATAGAGAAAGGCTATTAACAGCGAGGCGGAGCGTTCCTTTTGGGTTCGTATTACACGGTGATTTGTTCTTTATTAGAAGTCTAAGCCGTAACACTCCAAGTGATGAGCGATGACCCAGGAACGTCATTAGCACTCCCAGTTTATCAATATCATAATGTCAACAATAATGTTTACCTAGGATAATAAATGATTGATGAAAACCGCGATATGGGAGTGACCTTGAATAACATGACCCAATATGACGCGTAGTACGATCATAGATTTTGTTTTAATATTTATGTTATTACTTTTTTTAAGTGTGGGGGGGGGGGGTTGTTTAAGCATACAGTACATGTGCTCCCAAACAAGTGCTGATTTCCCAAAGCACTTAAATTTATGAGCGTGGAGTATTACCATGGTGATTTGTATTTCGACATCACACTTTGCAACTTACATTTTGCTTGTAGAGGGAATAATGAAATCACAGATGTGGTTGTGTGCAATCAAATCACGAATGATATGATACCAAGTGTGACCCAGAAAAACACGTCGATGGTATGCGATAATGCATCATAGAAACACAATTTAAGGACAACCAAAGAAAAAAGTAGGGCCGGAATGCACTCAAAATGTTTTTTTTTTTTAATTAAGGTTTTGTCGTTTATGAAACTTCCCCCGTGTCGATTGAGAATCATTGTATTGAAAGCAAGCTTTTTAAAAAATCATTACGGAAGAGCTCTTCAAAAAACGTCGGAAATAAACCAACCTGCTCTTTTCAGAACCACTTCTTTTTCAATATGATACAAAATTATATAAGAGATAATTATACCTGTGAAAATTAATAAGGATACTATGGTATTGCCTAATGCTACGTTACTCAAACACTTATGATTTTACTTCTTACTTCAGAATAGCCATATATCTCCCTACTCTTCGAATCTTAAACTCTATTCTGTTAAAGTATGACCCCTTTCACGTAAAAGCTACAGGAATGACTAATTCGGCGATCACAAAACTTTCATTTTTTTGTAAATCAATCAAGTGAGGTTTGCGGAGACACCATGTAATAAATCTCTTTATAAGCTGTGGTGGTTCTGTGAAAGACCAGTGGTTTAACAGCTCGACGTTTCGATCAGCGTGCTCTGATCGTCTTCAGAAGAATGGTGGTCACAGTTCCTAAGCCGATCGAATTGTACCCGGTCCATATGAAAACACTAAGGACAACTGCGTGCTAATCACCACTCAGTGCTTCGTTTCCCGAAATAAAACCATGCTCCACCCTAACACCTACCGAGGACACGATTGTGAACCCCCCTTAAACAAACTGACAAATCGAAGCTCAACAATAATGGCAAGCCAAAGTAACATTTATTAGTATAAGCAACGTCTTTAAAACAATTTAGAAATATCTCTAAATCAGTTCAAGATATCTTCAAACACATTGAACACATCGTCGATAGCATTATAAACCTTTTAAAGACGTTTTTAATGCAAATGAATGCTTCTTTGGCTCGCTATACAACAGTTTGATCTTAATCACACTTCTGACAGATCAAATTGTGGGGCTCGGTGCAATTATCTCGTCACTATTTACAGCCTGTGTACAGACGCATGTAAACGGGTTTAGTATATACTATTATTAATCATAAACAGGGAGCGCTGTCAAATTCTTGCGACCATTATGCCATTAAGGGGGACGGATCTCTTGCGTAAGTGATGGTAAGTGAGTTTGGGACTAATTTATCATCAAGCCATACGTCGAAGTGCGTTAATTCTACAGTATTTAATTATGCAGCTTCGAATATTATAGTGGCACCATCCAAATGTAAATTAGGCCGACTTGTAAAAAAAGGTTTAAAAGTATAGCTACCTCCCTTACAAAGGGGTCTAATTTAATAACAAACGTGTTGAGTTCTCAGAGGGGTGGTATTTTTTGTATTAATTAATTCATTCAAAATGAAGCTTTCATTAAAATTAAAGTATCAATTTAAAGACGCTGGCTCTTCATTAATTGAGACAAATTTGTGCCACGAAAAGTCACCTTTGAACCCTGAACTTCTGGCTGCCCGGCATGCCCTGCTCTTACAATGCCGAATGGCGCGAGGACGCAGCTTTATGCCACTCAGTCTAAAAAATAGCACAGGGCGCACGGTATTTAAAACGCTTATTTTATAATTAGTATACTGTTGACAGTAATGTCTAACATAATGGATACACAATGAACCGAGTTGGCCTGCCTGCAGGAGTGATGGCCGTACGAATAGTAGGTCTATACATAATTCGAATACACCTCTTTAGTTTACCTTTTGTGGCAAAACTCGGAAAGTCTTTAATGGAGCTTTCCCGTTTGCAATTTTCTATTTAGTTTTTTACTCAAATACATAATCATTACGCACTCGTTTACCTTTGTCAAAAGAACAATACTTCGGAACAGGCTGACCCGGAATGATTGTGGTGTAAGAAAAAATGTAATGATTTAAGCATCATTTTGACACACTTCTTGGTCATGTTGACACCGATTTCGGGTTATTTTGACCCAGGAAGAGGTCAGCCCCACAGGTCACAGGATACTGATCCAGAACCATGCTGACCCGGAAGCTCTTACAATGCCGAAAGGCGCGAGGACGCAGCTATATTATGCCACTCAGTCTAAAAATAGCACAGGGCGCACGGTATTTGAAACGCTTATTTTATCATTAGTATTCTGTTGACATTAATGTTTAAGTATAGCATATAGTAGGCCTATACATAATTCAAACACACCTCTTTAGTTTACCTCTTAGTCAACACCTCTCTCAGTGAATCATTAATACAGTGAATTATCCCGCTGCAGGAAATTAATAAGGTAATTGCCATACACAAATGTCACTGGATGAAGGTTGTTTATCTTCGTTGCTATGCATCTCCCATTGTCTTTTGGATCGAATCCGTATATGAAGTTACAGCGTTGATTCGATTCATGGGATGGGATTTTCGCTTTTGCCCAGCATAAAATTGCATTTGTTTGTTTGTTTGTATGAAACGGGAACGCTCGAATAAAGAATGAGGCAAGAATAAAACGTCTTTTTCTTCTGACAACCAACACCTGTTATCTCCATGTAATTCCTTTTTCCAATTAGTTGACTTAATTGGATAATTCACAAACCAGTCCGGCTGCTGAATGCACCAGGCAGATTAAATGTTCATCCATTATGTTTAACGACCCAAGTAATTCAATGTAAACACACCAACCCATACTGGTGAAAATTATGCATAGTATCAAGTTTTTGTTGCAAAACTCGGAAAGTCTTTAATGAAGCTTTCCCATATGCAATTTTCTATTTAGTTTTTTACTCAAATAAACGTAATCATTACGCACTCGTTTACTTGTCTTTATATCAAAAGAACAATACTGCTAATTTATTTTTTAAATTGATCTTAAAAGTTCGTTATACATAGCTCCCTATGGCGCCTTGTATATAATGGTGCTCGAGATAAACAGTGTGTACTTAATGGTCAGATCTTCTAGAACTGTCAATGTTATAGTAATAATTGTTTGGTCCGAGGGCCCTGTCTACCCAAACAATATACAAACATACAATAGTTATTAGCATTGATTATGCATCTTTGCCTTAGAGTGACGAAACGCCATGAAGGTTTTTGACATAGTCCTCACCTGTTGATGTATCTGTATTATACAACAGTCATATTATTTCTGGTTTCCCCGCTCGTTTTTGGCAAATAAGCGGCCAATACGTCACGTCATTCTGTTTCTCGCAAAGGTTAAAGCTTCCCAAAGCATCCTCTCTTGATGACTGTGTAAGCAATTATTCCGTTACGTCGTGCGAAAAAAAAGATAACCACAAACCATTCCAACAGCATTTAAATTTGCAGCAGCTTTTGCAAAAAAAAACCTCTAGTTGCGCCTACTATCTAAAAACAATTCAATGCAAATTACTCATGACAAAAATGTTTTTATAAATTGGCCTCAAAGTGAAATTGAATGACCATTTTAACTAAAGAGACAAATTTTATTCAAATTGTACATGAAAGTGAAATATTGTGGAACTTGATTTTTAATTACTTAGGACAAGAAGGAGAAGGAGGACAAGAAGGAGAATTATGAAGTCATGAAGTCATGGGACAACCAGCCAGTGTATTTTCCCCCTTTTGACGAACACTCTAAAAACTTTCCGGAACAGGCTGACCCGGAATGAAAGCGGTGTTTTAAAAAAAAAGGGGGATTTTAACTCGTACTCTGCGTTATTTTGACCCACTTCTTGGTCATGTTAACACCGATTCCGGGTTATTCTGACCCCGGAAAAGGTCAGCCCCACAGGTCACAGGATACTGATCCAGTGCCATGCTGACACAGAAGCTTTTAGGGTACAGGTCAGTGAACAAAGATTGTGTTGCTTGGTATATTAACAACCGAAATTAAGCTTGAATGAAAATACAGAATCATATAACATTGAATTCACACCTACATAATTATATACAAGGTACATACATTCTAACTTTACTGTATTAATAAACAGTTAATACGTAATATCACCTTGCGACTAAACAGTAGAGGGGTAACCTACCAATGTTTCAATAACTTAGCAGCCTATTATCATTATTTATACTGACCTCAATGAATATTTACACGGTATACGAAGGCGGCAGTAAACTGTTAAAATAGTGTTAAAATAGCGTTAACCGGGGTTATAACTTACTATATCATTAACGTTGACTTCAATGAATAACTTTACTGTAAAAACATTCTGTCATTTTTATAGGCGAATAACTAGAAACTATCCAAAGCATTGTCGTTTAAGCTAAACATGTTAAAGTAAAATACCAACCGGTAAACCGGTAAAACGTAGAGCGTAATAATTTAACTGGCGTTGCTTGCATTCAATCGTAGTCTTAATAAATAGCCAAACAGAAAACGAGTTTTACTTAAGGTAGGGTCATACTTCGGTTTGATATATATATATATCGACAAATTTAAATCTCCAAAGATTGCCTATTTACGAGACGTTTGGAATTTCAAAATTTTCGTAGTGTCCGTTTGTGAATGTTTCGGCCAAATAATATGCGGTTGGTACCCGCTGTCGCCTTTCTAAAAGTAATAGTGGATAGATTTGACGATCTCGATGAAAAATTAACCTAACAGCTTTTTCCGTTTTCTCAATAAGTAGACACTGTATTCAGCAGACAATTTCACATGAATGCTACTGTACCTTTCTTGATAATTTTGCCTGTAAATCAGCATTACGAAAAAAAACACACGATGCCCTTACAGTTAACTACCTTGGCCGTACCTATTGTTTAATCTTCGCTTACAAAATCAATGGGGACACACCTATACAAAACAAGATTAAGCCCAAACAGTGGGAGAACACAGACAAGTCTTTGATTAATGGGGTCGAAAACATGGGCCTACATGATTGTTACAAGTGTGCAGATACAGACAGAGTATGGCCACCGGTCGAGTTGGTAGCGTCGAGCGGTTTCACATTCACCACAGTTGAGGTGACCTTCATTTTCCCCCTAATCCGCAGAAGCGCTATCTTTATCGAGTCGAAGATGAACTCAAGAAGCTCAAACATGGTTAGGACGGACACACCCATCCACAGTCCTAATTGACCTCCTATGTCGCTGAGGAATCTCTTAAACTGTGAAACGGAAACATAGAATATCTAGTTGAAACTAGTAACGCATCGTTGTTTTATTGAGAAGTATACACTCATTCAAGATAAATAAGGGTTCATACACATACCCTGATTTTATTTTAATTATAAATTGTTGGAAATGAAACCATGGATGCCTCATAAGTAACTAAATTACTGTAGCTCCCAAGCGAGCCTGGGGAAACCTGCAAACAAGGGTGCTTGCTATGTCAACCACAGACACCGGGGTTAACCCATCTTCGGTAAGTGTTCTGACTTCTTTAAACGTGCACTATCAATCCTAGTCCACGGAAACCTACGGCTAAATGTCCCGTCCGAAGGACGAAGCAACCATCTTGAAGAATCTTTCTCAAAGACACAATTGTCAAGAACTCGAACCCTCACTCTTCTGGTCAGAAACGCCAGAGCTTGAGTCCAGTGCTCTTAACCGCCCGACTGCGACACGCCACAATTTAGATTTAAGGTTACCTTTTCACAAATGACGTTATTTTATCAAGAAAATATGCATTCGATTTGGTTTCCCGATGGGAAAAATTTACAGCAACAACTTCTCAAAGTTGTCAATTTTCTTTTACGACTTTGACGTTGTTGGCAAACGTGACACCCTCGATCTTAAGAAAAACTAGAGCAGTAAACTTGCAAGTACAACCGTATATAAAACTCTTTTGGGAGAAAAGCTCTGAGAAGAACCGGTTGGGTCTCGACGTTTCGTCTGCAGGAGAAGTTTACAGTTACAGCAAAGCGAAGCTTCAAACATCGCTATCCTCAATCTTAATTTCAAAGGCCATGGTTCGCAATGCGAACACACACAACAGGGTTTGAAATGAAAAGAGGGTATCTGACTGAGAAAAGCTTCTTCTTTTTTTTTACAAATCTCGATTTGTTTGTTAACTTTTATTATTCACCCTTTTTACTTCCATTGTAACAAATTCCTACGAACTTCGGTACGAAGTCCAACGAATTCCTGCATTATAACCGTGTAGGCCTATTTCACATTGATATACATACGTACGTCATAGGCGGGCATCTCGTAAATGTGCTCATGAAATTGGCTTGCTAGGTACACATTGAACTTGACCGTGTTCTTCCTGTTGATAGAAAATGTATTTATAATCATCTTTGATTGGAATAATTCAAACTCATTGTGGTTTGTTTGATGATAGAACTTTATGCTTTTCATATGGAAGGAACCGCAAAATGTGGTGACACTCCGGTACTTTCAATGTCCCACCCAAGCAAACTATATAAGTGTATTTTGTCGTGCTATACAAAGTCAAGCCTGCGTACGAAGTTTTTTGTCCCAATTTTTGTTCTTTCTTTTTTCGGCATTAACCGATTGAATGGCTTCTGACTGCCACCCTCGAACAAAAATAGTCATAGGGAGCCCACTAACGTAGGGCTAGATAGCTTACTACACTGCCGGCACGTTAATCCGGAGGTAACTGGTTCAAATCCCTTTCAAGTAAATTCTTTGTTTAAAAAAAAGGTCAGTTTCCCTTGTGGTTTCCCACTTTGAAATAAATATAGTGTACATAGGACTTGATGATATAATCTTTGTCTAAAAGAGAGTGTTTAATCCACACGTTACTGATGTTCCAATACAGACACAATAGCAAAACGAGGCAGTGTATAGGTCTAATCTTAATTTATTGAGAAGACTTGCAAGGAGGGAGAAAGTAGTCGAAATGAGACAGACCGAAGTGAGAGAATGTACGCAAGACATTCATTCAATGTTGGTGGTGGGTTTCTTTAGAAATGATGCCACACAGATATAACAAAAGTATAATTTAATGACATAATTTCCATGGAACATGGTTAGCTGGTGTATGGTCAACAGAAGAAGTCTTGGTCACAGTGGGGGACATTGAGGTTATTACCTAAGACTGACGTGTATGTTGAGTGTCTACTCAAGTGGGCCACTCTTAATGACATACAGACTTCTATTTTTAGGTGTTCGGACAAAAGTCCGAAGACCTCTTCTTATTGTTCGGTTTTTTTTTGTTTTTGTTTTTTTTTTTTACTTCTTCTTCTTCTTCTCGGCGTCGATTGTCCGCTAACAAAGACACACTTCCTAAGCTTACATAAACTTGAAACTTCACACATAGTTAGATATTCATTAGTAGATGAAACCATTTTTAGTTTCGTCATGATGACGTCATCGGTTGTCGAGTTACATTAAATCAAAGGTTAATATTTGAAAAAATCATAACTCCAAAACTACACAGTGGATTTTCACAATCTATACATTATCGGATAGGCCTGGTATGACTCTAAAAACGCTACACTGAACGCGACCTCATTTGACCTTGACTTCCGGACATTCAAGCTAAATAATTTCATCGTTATTATCATTTTACAACAAGTCAACTGAGAAATGGGGAAATTAATAATGATCTACAAAGCCTTTACAACTATTTTGTTCATGCTTAAAAAAAAAAGAAAAAAAAAGAAGCACGAGAAGCACTTATTGTTCCCTTGGCACTTACCACTTCTGAACTTGACATACTCCGTTATTCGGTGCCAATATTAACAAAAGGAACGTTAATTGTACGTAAACAACTAGCCTTGGAAATATTTTAAAATTAAACCACAATTCTAGAAATTCACTGCACGAGTCTCGAAAACTAAACATCTTTTCAGCAAACTTGAGTGACAAGAATGGGGTCAAAAATATCCAGACCGCGAAGGTTTTTGGACCATAATGGAGTAAGAAATAGGTAGACTGGGTACCCTGTGGTCACGTTCAAAAGACCGTACAAGTCTGGCGACGAAAAGGTCACCATTGAGTTTCCGGGAACCTCTGCCATCAGCTAAAGGGAGATTAACGTAGGCGCAAGTTTAGGTGATTTATTTATTTTTTTATTTTTTTATTTTTTTTTTACATCACTTGTTTCCACATCAAAAACATTTTGGTGGAATGGCTACATTACTGACAATTGAATAAGTAAAATAAAATAAAATCGTGAAAATAAAGATTAATAAACCCTGCTCAACATCCTATCGCTTTGAGCGGCTGGGTGGTCCAGTGGCAACCTTTTAGCCACTAGATAGCCCAGTCGCCCAAAGCGATACGCTGTAACATGCGGCGGGAAACTCTCACCAGCTTGTGCTTGTAGAAAAAAAACGTGACATCGAAATAAAACTAAATAGCCATCGGTACGCTTTGTTCGAGTCAATGGCAATCATTATTAATTATTAATTTCCCCCTGACTGGTAAAATATTAATAAGGATGAAATTATTTAGCTTTAACGTAATGTTTTAATCATCATCATGGTAATGTCAAAAACGCAAAGATTATAACCAATTGATCAGTGAGCATTTGATGCCAGGGATAAGCCTTCAAAAACTATTGTGTTCATACTTAAAAAAAATTTACGAGAGGCACTTATTGCTCCCTTGGGTCTTATCACTTCTAAACCTGACATGTTCCGTTATTCAATGACAATATTATTAACGAAAGGACGATAAATGTACGTAAACACCTATGCATTGGAAATATTTTTCAATTTGAGCCACGATTCTAGTAATGTACTGCAAGAGTCTCGAAAAACTAAATATCTTTAAACCCAACATTGCCTCGTCATTTTGGGGTTGTCATTTTGCAAAGTACACTAATAATATTCCTGCCCCCCCCCCAAAAAAAAGGAGAGATTTAAGTGCCAAATCGTGTCTCTGGTTGTAAGAAAGAGCATTTTAAGAACTTAAGCGGGCCCGGACCATACGCCGTATACGCCAATTATCTTTGAAAAAAAAACAGCACCCCTTTGCAATAATTTGTTCTCGCGGTCCTGAACACCGAGACCCACGTCACAATGATCGACGTGGACATGCCTGCCAAAGGCGCTCTAGACCCGCTGAGTATGCCCTTCAGACACGGTGATTAAAATGGTAAGCTTTATTTCAAAATCACCGTTAAAAAGAGGGGGCATTCCTTTTTCCGTCTACAATAATGTTGATATGTTTCGTCTATGAACTTGGCTAGTGTTTTTTGTTTTGTTTTTCTACTTCCGAAAATCATTATTTTGTCATGGTTTAATTTTCAACTATCGGATTGAATTGATGCTAATCCCCATTCGGGCATATTATGTATACATGTACTGTGTATGGAAAAACATAACTCGTGAACCAAAAAGGGTTTTGACTTGAGCTAACCATGTACTTAGACCTTAGTGTGTCAATGAAACCACAGAGGTTTTCGGCATGATTACGTCATCAATGACGTCATAACATTGAATCAATGTTTAATTTTTACAAAAAAAACATCTGGAAAACTATAACTGCTACATACCAGATCTTTGGTCCATGTGAAAGACCCTGGAGTGTATTTTTTTAATTTTACACGAAGTGTGACCCTCTGTGACCTTTACTTCTGGTCGAAACTGAAAGATGCTTATTCCATACTTAAAAACCTCATGTCCCGTTAACCAAAAAAGGGTTGAGACTTAAAACTTTACATACTGAGACCTGAGTGTGTAGATGAAACCGCAGTTATTTTCGGGATGATGACGACTCGATGGCGTTCTTACATTAAATTAACCTTTATCCAGAGAACCAACATTGTTATTATACATAACTTGCACCATCCCCATTGATTACACAAACTGTGTCTCCCTGTGAGCTTCAATTCTGGTCAAAACTGAGAGCTTAAGTGAAAATAATCACTCCCGGTCCTCGTTTTGAGGCCTGCAAACAATATGATCTTTAAATCAAATGGTCTCTCTATATCAAATACAGATTTACCCGTAGGACTTTCAATTCCAGCAAAACAATAACTAAAAGCCTGTAACACTTTCAAAAACTTAGCAGAAAACTGAGCTGTGAAAACGGAATGATTTCATAAGTTTTCAAATTTATCAAAGTTTGTTATTTCAAATACGAAATCTTCTACCATTTACTTTACGTATTAATATATCGTACTAAGTTATGTTTTTTCGGTTTTCGCTTTGAAAACACTAGCTCTGCTAACTCAAAAATGTCTACACCGAACACCTTGTTTTTGTTATGCACAAAAACTTATGTCTAGTTATTTTTATTTTTCCCCTTCTTTTTGGAGGGAGGAGATTAAAGTTGATGTATCCTCACATTGTAACAAGTAAAATACAAGGACAGCATTGTCATCCAGAGTACTTACTCGACGAAATCAAGAGGCAACTCCTCCTCCCTAAAATCGGACAGTTTAAGCAGAGCTGATAACACCTGCGGCTATTTGATTAGAATATAAAAAGAAAGAAAAAGGAGTACATTTTTTAGGGCAGTTGATTTTTGTTGGTTTTCGGCAGTGCTTTAATTAAAGCTTTATGCAAAATCCTGAAATAATTGTTCAACAATTTTGAACTTATTTACACACTTAGGCCTATGTACACCTGAGGTTTACGGAAGCGTTGAAGAGACATTGAGTGGGGGGGGGGGGGGGGGGGGGGAGTAAATACTTATGACTAAGTGTCTCCCTGAAATGACATCACTGTGACAGCGCCCTCAGTTGTCCAGATAAGAGAGGACAATTTTAGGTGCTTACAGAAGTTCACTTTTCTATGAAATTAACCAAGCATGAATGTCAATTAGTTGTCATACACATAATGGGATTATGAAGTAGCTCAAATATATTCCTAAGAAGTTTACTTCAGGGACACGTTGAGTATATAACACATAAGTCAATGGGAGTCGCATAACTCCATCGGATAAAAAATACACGTCATAATTGTGGCCTATGCTTTGTCATAATTAAGATACGTAATTAGTCATAATTATGTCGTTTGTCTTCTTTCTCTTTCAATGTCCCTTTTCTTCTAGCCAGTGAGTCTCATCACCATCGGCACTGTACAGCGCCCTCAATCTTCCCCGACACAATTCCGCACATTCTCTAGTTCTCTAGGCGTAAGGAGGTTTTACTGTACAAGTTGCTTCATAACGCTGCATAAGTCGAAACCTTACTTTAATTTAGCAAAAAGACATTTCATTGTACGATCTCCCCAACACACTAAAACACACATCTATCTTTGTTCTTCCATTGCTTGAACTTTTTTTATCGGGCGGAACTCACACTCTAAAAACACCCTGGTTATAGCATTGACCCAGATTAAGGGTTCCAGGCTGATCCCGGAAACTGGTAATATTATAAATGGGTTTTAACTTGGATTATGTGCCAGTTTGACCCAGTTCTGGGTCACTCTTGTTTCGTACACAGATTCCGGGTCATACTGACCAAGAAATGGTTCAGGCCCTAAAGAAACACGAAGCAAGTTTTTAGAGTGGGAATAGAACCAAAGTACTTCTCGTAAGATTCTGCATCGATTTGTGGTTTGCAGACATTGCAAAGCATTTTTCAATGGCTGGCACGCACAAACAAAACGGACGTAATTTCTGGATTGTTTTAGACGTTCTTTTATAGTTGTACTTATTTTGTTATGGACCGCGTGCTAAGAATTAAAGTTTACCGAAGTACCTGGGACACTCGTGAGTTGGTTTTACGCGAAGGTCTCCTCCATGTAACTTTTTAAGCTTACCTACATTTTTAAGAAACTGAAATAAATATTGCATATTATAGAGACGACCCGGAACTTTTATAGCATGAAATTAAAACTTGCAAGAACCATATAATTTACCTTATGGGCTTCGATTGGCCACTGTGCATTAGAGACAGTCATCTCAAACAGAGTTTCTCTGAAAAAAAAATAATAATAAACAAAATAAAAAATACCGTGATATATAATCTCAAAATGATTCTGCTCCCCCCCCCCCCCCCCCATTTGATTCACATGGAGCGTTGTACACGTAATAGCGAGGTGCGAGCACACAACGAGATTGAGCCACGGTGTCATGGTCCTAACTTACACATAAATCGGGTACACATCAGATACTTCAGGGACGGCCGGGTTGGCGTAGTGGTACTTATCCTCGCCTTCCTCTAACACTCTGGTTCTAATCCCGCCGGGGACACTACGTGGATTGGATTTTCAGTCACAATAATTGCCCTTGGGGTTTTCCTTTAAACTGACACTTCCTTCCTTTGCCTTCTCTCTGTGTGATTCTTTGCCACAGTAGACATAGTGGTTCGCTTTTTGAAAATCCTTAGCTTTACAACCATAATTAATTTTTAAAAAGTTTTAAAATGCAGGTTATGGCTACGACTTCGGCTACGTCTCTGGGTCAGGCTTGCTTCCTTACGTGTCTGGGGCAAACATCTTCGAGAACAACTAACGGAATCCGAAAGTTGCACAACCAAGGAGGGGTATAAATGGGCCCCTTTTTACTTAATTTCTGGTCAAATTCATGATTGTAATGAAGTGACGTAGTTGTGTTTTGGGGTGTTTGTTTGGTTGTTGTTGTTGCTGCTGCTGCTGCTGCTGCTGCTGCTGCTACTGCTGCCTGCTGCTCCTGCCTGCTATTGCTGCTGCTGTTGTTGTTGTTGTTGTTGTTGTTGTGTTTTTGTTTTGGTTTTTGGTTTTTTCATACTTGCATGGCAATGAACAGTCGCAGGTTAGTACACCACTCTTGTAATCCGTGACCACCTCTTGGCTGCAAAGCTCTGTAGGGAGAAAAAGATGACAGCGTGGTAAACACGATTCGATTAACAGAAATGGGGAGAAACATGATGATTTAAAAAGTACACGAAACCAAAGTGGATCCATTCGACGTAAACTACCGTACTGGGCCTGTCACACCATGGCCTCTCGCCTGAACGTATGCCAACGTTTGCGAAATATCGAAAATACGTTGGTGTACGCTGATATAAGTTAGGGGTAATTTGGGGATACGTCGTTTACGTTAAGAGCACGCTGTGATACGCTGTTAAAAATTTGGAACACGTCGAGCCCGCGAAAAAATATTGAGCATGTTCAAAATGTCTCGGCGTACTGAACGTGTGCTTCATACGTTCTGGATAAGTTGCCCGTAAGTTCGTTGTACGTTAGACATACGCTGACATGCGTTAGAGGTACGTTGCTCGTAGGTTGGTATACGTTGATGTACGTCGGCTGACGAAGAACCGTACAGCCAACGTAGTGATAACGAGATGATAACGTATATGTGCCGTATGTCTAACCTATGCCTGACGTATCTCCAACGAGTCTCGACGTATTCTGACGTATCCACCTCATGTACAACTTATGCCTGGCGATCGTGTAACATACATAACGTGTTTCTACAGTACAGCTAGCGTATGTGCCGTACAGCTAGCGAGCATTCGGCGTTTTGGGAACTTATGGGGGGTTTGAGTATATATGGGTCCCTTGAGTAACTCATCCTCATTTCTTCATGGTCTGTCGTGCTGAACACATCAACCCATCATATTGAATACGTTCTACAGCGGCATGGGTCACGTGTTCGTTGTACGCCGAGGATACGCTGAGGATACGTCGAACACGGCAGACATATGCTACGAATGCGTTAAGCATACGTTAGTCATAGGGCCAAGTCACACGGGGCAACTTACAGGCAACCAGTTCCAGGCAATCTCCAAGAAGAAAAGGCATTCACACTTAAATGTCCACATATTTTTCTTAGGGATTGTAAGACATTGTTTGAAAAATTACTCCTGTGCTACCAAAGTGGTCCGGTAGCGTACACTGTGGTTGGTTGCCTCCAAGATTTGTATGGGTGTTTTGTGTTTTTACGATTTTTATGTCAAAAGAAGTTAAAAAGAAGATAATAATTCAGAGACAAATAAAGTATTCGTTCCAGTTGTTTTCTTGGTTTTTTTTATGCAAGACTTGCACAGTCTACAGGTGAGTGTGTGATAGACACGGAAACGGCACGGTCGGATTTAACGTGGTTTTCATCAGCAAGGCTTTTTCAGCATCCGCTTTCCGTTCAGTTTCAATTAATAACTATATTCTTCATAATTTTGTCATGCTGTCAGGGAAAATGTGTAGATCTTTGAGAAAAGACATGTAATATTTCGCACAAAAAGTGAAACAGGCAACGTTTTTTTTCATGTCCTTCTGTAACTGGCGGCACAGCCAGCAGCACCTGGTCGTCATGGCTAATAGATCATGGACTATAGATAATGGAAGAAGCTACAGGGTGACTAAACGGGTCGAGTTTGTTGGGCTTGTGGTGCAGGTCGTGATAGTTCTTTACCAATACCTTGTGTTGTATTTGTCGACAAGCATGACGGGTGAGTGTCGTTGAACCGGTATCTCTGATCAGCACAGCCGCATGCATTCAGCACAAAGTCAGAGAAACAGCTTTTCTCACAAGCCTAAAAATGAAGGACACGTCATCGGTTTGTAAAAATGACACGCCAATCCACCTGCCACAATACCGATTTTGTTATTTAGTCTTAAATCCCGCTAGTTTAAAAAATAATAATTAATCAAAACTGCAATTAAATTTCATACAGTACTTTACAGGCCGTTAAAACTAAAATTTAATGTCCTTTTACAACAAACTTATGAGACATCAAACCTATGGAGAAATTACCACAAATACCCAGAGAGAGAAATAAAGCAAAAGATACGTTTCTTACCTTCTTAGAATAGCTAATATTATTGAAAAAGTGACTGAAGATTGTGTTTTGCGCTGTTGTGCAATTGGTTCTGTAGGGAGCCCCGATTCTGTTTACTTCCACCTGCAAGGTTTAAGTTTAAAACACAGAAAGAAGAAGAACTAGACATTAATGCCCTCTTTCAGTCTGAACTCATTGGTTTCAGGTTATTAACGCGATTTTTGTCTTAATATCCCATTTAGAAAAACCTTCAAACCTGAACGAGAACCGAACGTAATTCCACTGTAAGCCGCGCACTTCACACAAACTGGCTCACCAAATTTAACAGCTGTTTAGTTGCCTTCGTTGATGATTAGTATGCAAGAAAATTTACCAACATGGGTGGACTTAGCTTTTACTATTCAAAGACCAAGGTCTTCTCAGACTTAACAGTTATTGTCTTTTAAAAAATGCTTTTGTGCGATGAGAAGGGTGATTTTGTGGTAAAATTACACGCACACCAGAAAAGGAGCCGGAAGTTAGCGAAAACTGTGGGTGTGCAATTATGCGAGTACATGTGACGCAATGAATTATATACCAACAGGAACATTACCTCATTTCCCATGATCAGCACACGTGCTCTTCAATACGGCAAACCGACGACTTGGTTACAGTTTAGTCATTACAATTAACATTATGCCAATTATTTTGTAAAATTCAGCCACCTCCAAACCGAGCCTATAAGCAAACCAACAACTCATTAAAACGGTTTGGTTCGCAATAATATAACAGAAACCAAAACGCTTATTGATTTGAAAACACACCTGTAGCATGGCTATTTTATTTACTTACTTGGTACAATTAAAAATGATTTTGCATAATGGACTAGAAGATTATACACGGAGTAAAAACTAGAAAGTGAAACTGTGCAAAGCTTTTGGGAGACACTTAGTGTTCTCTCTTAATGGACCAGATTACTTGTGTTCCTAATTGGTGCATAGAGAAAACAAATAATCATTAGACCATCCATGTTTGTTTTCTGAACGCAACTTTTGTTTCATGCATTTATCAGACAGCCCACTTAAGATCAATCCGTTGGCACTTTCAGAGTCAAAAACGACAACATTAATATAATCCCATCTATTCATTTGAAATTGTGACATGAAGCAATTAAGGTCTAAAAAAAATCATACATCTTCTCAAATTATGCGAAGATTCAAATCATAATCATTGTTCTGAGGACAACGATGTTAAATAATAAACATTAAAACACTATAAATTTGACACCTGATGAGGTCATCCTGACGTCATTGAATAATAGGCATACAAGTATGTGCTGCTACACTCTAAAAACACCTGGGTCATCAGAACTGATGATCCGAATTCCGGATCGCAGGGGGCCTGATCCATCTGACCCGGAATAATGGTGGGATGGTAAAATGTATCTGTCACAGTTTTTGATTTGCGGAATGACGAACCTTTCGTACAGCTATAAAAGTTTCCTGGCCTGGACTGACAGTGACGCCTTCGTCCTCCGGGAACGGCATCTGGTTCTGAGAGCCAACCAGAACCCTCAGGCCAGACGATTGCTGCAGACAGGGTAAGTACTCATCCTGCTGTATGAAGAGTTCCATGGTTAAGCCTGCAGTTGGATGGAATGAAAGCAAAAACATTGACTCTAAACATTAGAGCAAGACATTACAAAAAGCTGTATTGAAGTGTTGATTTAGCAACATGTGATGTGCTACTTTGTATGACACACTCCTTCGAGGTCACCCCCGTACCCCCACTATTTCTAAAGTAACTTGTAACTGTACCTATACGTAGACAAACATGAAGTGAACTTAACATTTTATTTTGTTAAAATCTGGTTCACAATACAGTATTACTTTATTACGTTATGATAAAATATGGTGCACTTTTCTGGCATTTTTATTTGACTCACCATACAATGGCCCTACCCTGGTGACTTTCTTGACATTTTCACGGAATAAGTTGAAAGTGAAGCAGTTTCCATACAGTGCATTGTAGAAGTGAGTGAAGTTTCTGAAAGAAGGGTGACAAACATCACACTATTGTTGTTACAAACGTGTGTAAACCGTAAAAGACCCCACAATGGCACGTGCGTGGGCCCACACAGGTGGGCTTCACAGGAGCGCCCTTGTGGGGTAGTTTCAACAATGGAACTATGGACCCCACAAGATAATGTGACGGACAGGAAAAAAACGTATTTTTAATGTTTCTTCAGACTTAATATATTCATTTATTCACACATCTTAACCCCGGATCGAGCGCCCCCTAGCGGCGGCTTGATTTTCAAATGTATCATAATTGGGTCATTCTACTCTATGATGTCGGGAGAAAGACACATTCTGTACATATCCATGTTATTACTCCGACAGGTATGATCCTTTCCAATTTATTTGACAATTCTCTTTTATCATAAGTAGCAGCTACTTAAACAATCGATTGTATTTATATTTACGCTATACCTTTGATAACATTTGTAGCCACTTTTTAAAGCTGTTTTGTCAAGATTTCGAATTGAGACTTGTCAATCGAGAGTGCCGCCCTTATTTAGGACTCGGTTATCAAATCAAGGTTCTCATAATTATTACTTATTAATTTGGATCATTTGAAAAAGAAAGTCAAGCTCTTTTGTAATATTTCTTGTAATATACTTTGAACAATCTTGCAAGGTTTTTCCTAAAAAAAGAAATGCGTTTCCAAGATGGCGGACGCCATGAAAGTTTTGGCGGGAACCTGCCAGGAGACGAATTAGTTTACATTATTTATACTTTTAATTGTTGTCATCCAACTACAATCTTTATTAATAGCCTTAGTTGGTAATCTTTTTGACATTACTAGACCTTTTTCTAGTGATGTGTTTATTCTGAAATGTGTAATTCTGGGGCCGAGAGAAACCCGCCCAGTAGCCATTGAATAGTGTTCGTTATGTATTACGCTTGGAATAATTCAGAGACATATACTGTATCTTTTAACGTTTAATTTATTGCAATATTAATATTTACTCAATTATATGATTCTACTCTATGATGTCGGGAGAAAAGACACATCTGTACAAATCCATGTTATTTCTCCGACATATCTGTGATGTGAGAAAATAAACCTTCAGAAAGACAGAAAAGTCGTCTCCGCAATAATTCCATTGAACCCCGGTCACAATATCTCTTTGTTCAACCGGGACCCTGTTGAATAATAGACCAACAATAGCAGGACCCCACA